>JAVIAB010000025.1:2283954-2401454 GCA_032433765.1 Megaustenia siamemsis | reverse complement strand
CAACTTCATGTCCTAACTACTGCTGGTCGCTACTATTTGTTACTGCTATTATTTATTGAGAAGCGGGTAACAACTAAGTTACGTGCTATACTCTATTACAGAAACAGTACGGACATAGTGCTGGCCAATTTATTTTTTTTTATAATGTGTCAATCACAGCTGTTTGTTGTCATCTCAAAGTGGCATTTTCGTTCGGATATTTGACGTTTAGCAGCATGGATGAAGCTGCCTCGAGCCTAGTGCAGTCTTCTCATTGAAAAAATGAACATTTGATGGAAGAGAATTTGAGATGTTCATGACATGACTAGACATTGGTAGCTGGAATCAATATTCTTCTTGTTTGGATTATCATCACTGCACACCGGGCCAATCCATAGGTGCTCTGATATCTCCTTCGAGAATCTCCAGAAAATCTGAAGGGAACCCTGACACACATGCACGAACTCTGTAGCACGGTCTTGGATCCAGGGTGTAGGGAGGCTTTCTCATGGCTATCTTTGCCCGGGCACCGGACATATTTATGGTCTTTTTTTCGATGTGACTAAAAATAGATCTTTAACGTGCGCGACTGCACACTGAACCTCCCGTTTATTGACGTTATCTGATATGGCTAGATATTAAATCTCACTAGCTAGAGATGGTTAGATATTGGATCTCACTACCCAAAGATGGCTAGATATTGGATCTCACTACCCAAAGATGGCTAGATATTGGATCTCACTAGCTAGAGATGGCTAGATATTGGATCTCACTACCCAAAGATGGCTAGATAGTGGATCTCACTACCCAAAGATTGCTAGATATTGGATCTCACTAGCCACGAGATGGCTAGATATTGGATCTCACTAGCTAGAGATGGCTAGATATTGGATCTCGCTACCCAAAGATGGCTAGATATTGGATCTCACTAGCCACGAGATGGCTAGATATTGGATCTCACTAGCTAGAGATGGCTAGATATTGGATCTCACTAGCTAGAGATGGCTAGATATTGGATCTCACTACCCAGAGATGGATAGATATTGGGATCTCACTAGCTAGAGATGGCTAGATATTGGATCTCACTAGCCAAGAGATCAGGGGAGAGTAATGTCATGAACAAACCACGGATTAATTTTTTTTTTATTTTGACAAAAATGACAACCACTTCTGGTGAGGTTTGAACCAGCATCCTTCTTGTCCCGAGGCCTGCGTCCTACTTCCAGATTGAAGGATATTTGAGAAACTAATACTCGTAACGTGAAGATAACAGGCTGGCAAATCTGAGAGTTTCGGGGGATGCAACATTTAATCACAGAAGTTGTCAAAGTTGAAGATACAAAGTCATCTATCACATTGAATGTTCAAGACAAGAAGTCTGTCTGATTTCTTATCATCTATCACATTGAATGTTCACGCCAAGAAGTCTGTGTGATTTCTTATCATCTATCACATTGAATGTTTAGGCCAAGAAGTCTGTGTGATTTCTTATCATCTATCACATTGAATGTTCACGACAAGAAGTCTGTGTGATTTCTTATCTTCGATAGACACAAATGAGCGAATCAACTAAAGTATCACTAACAAATCATCATCATGAAGTACCAAGCCTGCTGGCGTAGGTGATCATGTCTCTCCATAATTTTCGATCCCGACAGTTATTTATCATTTTTATTGTTGACCTTCTGCCAAGCCATTCTCTTAAGCTGTTTGGTATCTTTTCTCTTTGCTTCCCTCTATCTCTTCGTCCCTCAATTTTCCAGTTGTTACAATATATCCCAGCTGTTCCCTTCTCATTACATGGCCAAAAAAATGATGATTTTTTTCCCTAAAATTGGAAATTAGCTCTCTTTTTGCTTTGGCCTCTTTCAGAACGTTTTCTCTTCGTAGCTGTCCGTGGTATTCTCAACATTCTTCTGTAAAACCACATTTCAACAGCCCCCCCCCCCCCCCCCCGTGATTTTTGTATCTGTTGTCCGATTTTCCATGACTCACATCCATATGTTAAGACTAGCTTTAAACATATCGATGTGAATCATTAGGACAATCTATATGACAAATGGGTGCATATAAAACAAAGGTACATGTTCAGTATACGCCACAGTCTGGACATTGATCTCTGTAGAATATTGCTACAAGATCCCATTCAGCGTCCCGTCTTTCAAAGACATTTCCTTGTGTTCAGGACTCAAGCGGCATCTCTGTAGAATATTGTTACATGATCCCATTCAGCGTCCCGTCTTTCAAAGACATTTCCTAGTGTTCAGGACTCAAGCGGCATCTCTGTAGAATGTTGCTACATGATCCCATTCAGCGTCCCGTCTTTCAAAGACCTTTCTTAGTGTTCAGGACTCAAGCGGCATCTCTGTAGAATGTTGCTAGTAGTAGGTGTGGCTGTTTACCCAACTAAAAGTGCACGTACATGCACCGAAAGACAATAGATTTGGCACCGAAAACCGCACGAAACCTGCACCAAAACCCGTGCAAAAGTCCGATAATCGGCTTATTATCTCGGTGGTCGTGATCGGTAATCGGCTTATCTCGGTGGTGTGTGTTGGTGCGTGACGATCTCGGTGGTCGTGGTGTGTGCGTCGGTGCGTGACGGCTTATGATCGGCTTATCGCGTCGCTAGCTCGCCGGTTATCGGACAGCGGTTCTCTCGGGCGACAGCGGTTCTAAAACTTGTGGGGATGGCGGTATCTCGCGGGTCGGATGGCGGTATCTCGCGGGTCGGATGGCGGGTCGTCGCGTGGCGTGCGGGTGGGGAAAGGAGCGGTGCCTTTATTGGTCGAGTGTTATCATCATGTGTGGGTATTAGGCAACAGGTGGCGACATGTAAAAAACGCTGACAAGCAATTATTAGTATCGTTAGCATCATGTACCAGGTGTGATTATAGCGATTTTTTTTTTCTCTCTAATGCATATCCAAGCTAACTCAAGTCAAATAAAAATCATGTGCCACCCTCATCATCATCATGTGCCACCCTCAACATCATCATGTGCCACCCTCAATACCATCCCTTCATATCCTATCATCATCTTGTGCCACCCTCAACACCATCCTTTCATGTCCTATCATCATCATGTGCCACCCTCAACACCATCATCATCATCCCTTCATATCCCATCATCATCTTGTGCCACCCTCAACACTATCATCATCATCATGTGCCACCCTCAACAATATCATCATGTGCCACCCTCAACATCAACCTTCATATCCTATCATCATCTTGTACCACCCTCATCATCCCTTAATGTTATATCATCAAGCCACACAAAGTATCAATCATCTCTCTCTCTCTCACATTCATGGTAAACCAAAACAAAATTCGTTCTATATTTCACAACTTTATTAATACAACAAATATACGACACACACATATATATATTACTGTCCGGTTGTTGATAATTTTAAGCGTCTGGGCGGGCCCCTCGAAGCCGAAGTATCCACGGGGCGAGCAAACGATAAATGATACGGTCGTTTACGTGCTGTCTCGATGAAAAAGGCATGAGAATTCTGTTAAGTTTCGCGCCACGACACTTAAGAAGTATATAATAAGCACAATATAGACCGCACGTGTTGCTAAACAAATCTTGCAACACCCGCGGGTTGTAGACGAATGGAACGTGTGAGTTTTGCTCTATAAAGTTTAAAATATCCACGTGTCTGGGAGGCAAACCGTAGGAATCGAAATACTCACATTCGCCGAGTCCGTTGTAAAATAGGGCCACCCAATGCTCTCCGGGTTCGTGGGCAGGGTCGGTGTTTATGACAAAGGCCGCGGTCGCCGTTGGGTCGATGCTTGGCGGTAAGTGGTTTCGTGGAATGACACTAACAAGGGAACAACGTCGAACGAAAATATCCGACATCAAAAGGTTGTAAATCTCCCTTGTGTTCATATTCTTCTTCTTCTTTCTCTCTCAAACGGCGAAGTCTGTTAGAATCTGCCTTGTTTTGGACACCTCGAGCACCGAGTCCAACTCGGCGTAGACGATAACTTGTAGGGGAGTAGTGGTGGGAGCGGAAAACTTGAGTTCTATAGACAAGGGTCCGCTTGTGGCTAGCTCAAAATGGGAGCCGTCCAGTAGGCTGGACGAGAGGTCAAAACCAAATAGACAGTATCCGTCCTTGAATTCTCTATAATCAACGTTATTCCCAGCGTCTTTACCAATCAGACCCATGGCCAGATTTGTGCCGAAGAAAGCTCTCGCGTATTGATTTCGTTCAAAGTCCATAGTTAGAGGCTTTCCCGAGATACATTTCCCGTCGACCGTCAGGTTCATATAAATCAGACCAAAGTGTTGAAAATTGAACGGGTTAGCTGTGTAAACACCATTAAAAGCACTGGCCGTAATCAGACCTATCACTATATGGGTCGGTGTTTGAGACAAAAATAAATTGTCTTGACTGTGGGAGAACATCCGCTAGCGATGGAAAATGTCTTGATGGTAACCCTCTTGATCGGGTACCGCGCATTGCCGCTTAAGAGAGCCTTTTCGTGGGCCAGAGAAATCGCGGGGTTTAGCTTAGCTTTCCTGACCACGAGCGCGGCGTTGGTGATAACACTCTTATAACCCACAGAGCTATCGTGAGCCGCGAGGCTGAACACATCCTTCGAGGGCGTGAGTTTTATCTTTACATCGACTCTGTTTAACATGTAACGATCCTGCACAAAGACATCAGAGTGCAAACGACCCATCATTTCAACCTCTTTACTACCCGAAGTCAAATCGCGCCGTGTTTTAAAACCCTCATTTTCTTTCAAATCGTCATGGTGGCCAGCTGTGTCTTTGTAGAACAGAGCGGCCGTCAAGTATCCCGTTTTCGCATCCTCCCCGTAATTTAGCGTGGCCTCAAACACTGCTCTAAAAGGATAGATATTCTCCGACGGTGTAACCAACGTGTCGTTTAGCGATACGTCGACTTGTGAAAATAGACTGTGAAGATAATTGTTGACCGGTCCTACCTCAGCATCGACTGGTACACTATCACCATTCGGGAGGGTGATCTTGACCCGCAGATGTAAAAACGTGTTGAAAAGATCTAGATACTCCTCGCTGTTTCCAGAAATGAAAAACTCTATCGGTGCGCTATGCGACAAAGCTGCGATCGGACGAATTTCAATAAACTGGCCAGAGTCTAGAGATGTCTGCGTGGGTGGAACGCTAAATAAATCCAAACCAGAGTGAAGACATTCGCACGATTTGGGGTGAATGAGGGACATTATTAGTCGAAAATATCCTTTGCCACCCTCGTCTTCGTCTTCTTCCCGCTGTTGTGCATCGAATGAAGGGGGAACCGTCCAGCTGTCGGTTTTATCCTCTTCGTAACGGGTTCTCCTGGTGGAGGTAACTTCATAACTCGCTTTCTGCTGTGACGTAAACCACTTCCGGATTGGTTGTTATCACGCAGGTGGTCTACGGCCCCGTGTAGCAACCGCTGACCGGCCTCCTTAGCTCGTTCTTTGAAAGCTTCGCCGACATTTTTCCCGGCTAATGCGTCCTGTGCGACCTGCAGACCGGTCCCCAAACCTTCTCTGAGCAAGGCCTTACCGCCGGTTTTTAAAATAGCCCTCCCGATTCCACCGAAGAAACTACCGATTCCTCGACCGCTCTGACTTCGACCTCCTATAAACACGGGCATCCCATCGCCCGCCTGACAACAGTAAAAGTCTTCGTATAACTCAACATCTCTATGAAGGGGAGTGTGTTTCACCATTATACCAGCTCGAGATGCTTCTTGACTCGAAAGTGTACCGTTAGCACCGACGTCCCGCTGGTGAATGGAATGGTTTTTCCGTGTTCGTTGGCTAAAAGGATTTCCACGGTATCGAAGGAAAATCTACTCAGGGATAGGTAGTGAGGCTTATCGTAGATCTGAAACACCGAGGTGTGATTTCTATTGAGAACAGGCACGCTCCTGAGGAGAGGCACCATCACATCCCCGACCGGTCTGGGGGAAACGAGATCGCAGTAGACGTAGACATTCTTCGCAACACTTTCCAAGTCCATTACACCCACGCTGAAGATATCGGGTGCCGTGTCTGATATTGAGGTCGTGGGAAAGGCTAACATGTTTTTCAAAGTGTCGCTTATGGTAACACTGACTCCTTTTTCGTAAAGTTTCAAGATGGCTTTATTCACCTCTTTTGCGTAAATGAATCTCATTTTTTTCCCTTTCACTCCCCTGTACGACTCATCCTCCGCTTTTACGATCGACGCGTTCAACGCGCCGATGAACGCATCGGGTTTCGTGTATAACCCAGGCTCCAATGTCACGTTGAAATAAAATCTGGCGTCGCAAATATCGTCGTTATCGAGAGATTCGTAGCGAATCCAGACATCACCCTCTATTACATTGAAATAATTTAGCGGAAACTGTATCTCCACCAGTGCGATCTCATACTGCGTCGAAATGTCAATGGTCTGAGGGAGTTTAACGAAAAAGTGGCCTGGGTTATTATCCTTAAAAAGTTCCATAGATGCATTGCTCGGCAGGGTGACATAAAAGCTCTTTTTTTTTTTACTCGTTTCACCGTCGCCTCTCCAAGTTTGGATTCGGTAGCATGTAACCCAAACAGCTGCTCAGTAGGGCTATCCACAGTTTTCCCTCCTTCGCGTCTGGCTTTTCGGTGGTCAGATTGAACAGCGAGACCGCTACAACTGTATATATAACTACCACTTGACAAATAAAGACAAGTTCTAAGTAGGGGGATAGTTTCCCAAACATCGACCCCCACCAGCGTGGTTCGCCGTCTCTCCTGACTCCCGAGTTTACGGCTCGCAAATCGGGCTCTCCACCAAAAGTTACCACTTCTTCCTCTTCTCGCATCGCTAGTTTTTGTATCTGACAATATCCTTGGACGGTATCCAAGTGTTAAATGAGGAATCGTACCCAAACCATTTGACTAAACACTCCTTTCGCCCAAAAAATGTGCGACGCTCGGTTATGATACTCTCGATTCTGTACTCGTGCTTGTCTCCAACTTTTTGAATTTCCGGTGTGTAGAATGACCCCTCTATATCATCGCCCTTATCGTCTTTCAACACATATGTAACGGGGTTTTTTTCATTTACTCGACTAATGGAAAACAGTTCCTCCGTCCAAGCCGGGGCATAACCCTTTTTAAAATTGGCTCTGCCCAGGACCAGTCTAACTCGATCACCGGGCTTGTACAGGGGTCTTTCATATTTAAAGTTGCGTTTGCTATTATACAACGTGTTCCATACCTGTTCTTGATTGTCTGCGTTGACGTCGACCGGTGCCATTTTTATACTTCTGTGATACGAATGGTTATAACTTCGAAGTAGGGCGGGTAGGACTCGGACATAAGACAACTTATTGGATTTCGTGAAATATCGCCACATCCGTTGTTTCAGAGTCCCATTAAAGCGTTCCACCACGGCGGCCTTAATATCTTCGTTCTGCGTAGTGAAAAAGTGAACGTTGTTGTCAGCGAGGAATTTCTGAAATGTTCTGTTCAGAAACTCTGACCCCTTATCGGTTTGAAAACTCGCGGGTTTCCCATCGAGAAATATCTTACCGACGGCTTCCACTAAGGATTTCCCCGTTTTGGTTCGTATCGGTACAGACCACGCGAATTTACTGAAAACGTCCACGCAAGAAACCAAATAGGAATATCCGTCGTTGTGTTTTTTCAAATGTCTCAAATCGATTAGGTCTGCCTGATATTGCTGTTGGGGGCCACTCGTTATAATGGGACGCCTTTCAAATCTGCGACGAATTGGTTTATGAAGGGTATAGGTATCCTGATGACTCAGCCATTGTTTGATCTTTGCGAGTCCCAGTTTGGTATTACGTTGCAGGGCCGTTGCACCACTATACGCCCCTGGTCGACTAGGGTCAAAGTAACGACGTCTCAATATTTTCTCCACCGTTCCCATTTTGGTGTTGGGATTCCGCTCTTTCTTTTTTTAGGTCTCAGTTTATACGTGGTTACGGGCGGAGTGGTTTCATTACCTACCATTGGGGTTTCCGCTGGTGGTGGTGTCTTGGTCTGCTCTGGTGATACCTCGATTGATGGTGGTGGTGGGGAAGGTGTTTTTTTCTGTTGACTTGTTGTGTTGAATGAGATCGACCGAGCCAATGAGCGTCGTTTATACTGCTCCAATCTAGTTAAATATTGATGCAGGGCACGTTGGTACACTCTGGCCTTATCGGCGGGTGCTAAATCATCGCGGAATAGGATACGTTGCATTTCATCATCTAAATCTCTCAAGTTGTCACCGATCGCCTCGGGTGGGCTATACGACGTGCTAGTAGTCTGTTTAAGACGCTCGAGGAATCGAGGATCCATCAAAATCATTTTTTTGGCCATTGTTACGCACCTAGTACTCCACCGAGAATACTTAATATTGGACGGAGCAAAGCACCTATGAACCCACCGGTTTGTAGAATCTCTCTCCGCCGCTTAAGATTCGGTTTCTTTTTAGTGAGAAGTCTCAACTTGTTCTTGTGTCGACGTAGCTCGCACTTCTGTCGCTGAGTGAGTCTAACATTACCTTTTAATATGTTATGACAACACTCGCACAAAAAGTTAATGAGTTTGGGAGAGGCTGTTTTTAATATGGCTCTTAAACCGCTCGGCGAGGCGGCGCGCATACATTTCAACATTTCACCGTGCCGTCTAAGTGCTTCATCACACATGATTCTCTACTTTGGCACGTAGACGATTTGTCTCTCCCCCGGGAATATTTTTGTTCTCAACCTAAGATTATCAGGTGTATCCTGACGAAGATCGACCAGCAAATAACCGTGAGGAGTCGCTGTCGCGTCCTTAAAACTATCTTGGAGGTACCCCACCTGACCTGGGTACATTTGTTTACCCAGATTCATAATTTGACTCCCGTCTCTCGGGTTCTTGAAAAGGACTAAATAGTGCGTATTGAGACTTATGGTTAGATGTTCTTTATTTTTTCCGAATATATTTTGAACAATGTTCATCACACTAATATCTCTGTGATGACTACCTTTGGTGAATAATTTTGTTACCCTCTCGTCCGTCTCAGACATCGAGTCATCGATGACGATCAGTCTTCTCTTCTTACCACCTTCCAATTTATCGACGTCTGGTAGACCCTCGATAAATCTCACTGACCCCATTGTCTCGTATATCGATTGCCATTCCCCATAACACCATATAACTTCCTCCGGTACGGGGACAGCTAGCTCGTGAAGGTTCTGTATAAACTTTTGCACAAATACCGTTTTCCCACACCCGGTAGGACCGGCTATCAGAGCTGTGAAGGGATGATTCCATCGGGGATCCATCCTCACAAGTGCTAGTAACTTTAGTGATTGCGCCCCGACGAAAATAACAACGAGTGATTTTAGGTCAGCGCGCGAGGTTTCCCCCTCTTCAACTGACACCTATTTTTATAAGCCACAACATATATAAACACTACAGGGGGAGGAGGAGGAGTTTCCTAGTCTCAAGCCGCATTACCTGAGCCCGAATTGTTACACGCATCATATTTCCCCACACATCACCCTATTGGGTCAGTTCCAGAGGTCACTGAACATGTCGCAACACGACTGATTACCACGCCTGATAACGTATTACGTTAGCTACTATAAATAGACGGTCCTCGACCCGATAAACGGGTATAAAAACTCCCCAGTCGAGCAGTGTACACGCACACACATAACCAACGTCTGTTGCCAGGTGGTTTGTGTTTGTTTTTCTTTGAATATGGAGTCGTGTAGCTTGAATACGCCAATTTCGTTTGATGTCAGTGATCAGCGCATATTTATGTCACGTGGAAATGAGACTGTAGTTCCATTGTCTAAAGATGGCGTTAAGGCAGTCTCGGTTTGTGTGTTTTTCGTAACAGACCATTGATAAATATAAGGACATACAGCGGTGATAGTTTTTTGAAGTTTCTTCCAGAACTGGGATAACACTATCGAGAGAGGAATTATCACGTTAGTCGAGATGCGAGAGGAAATTTTAACCGCTTATGCTAACCTCAACTACACGCCGCCTGTTGTTGACCAGATCAGCTACACGCCACCTCTCGTTAATCAGATCAGCTACACGCCACCTCTCGTTAATCAGATCAACTACACGCCGCCTCTCGTTAATCAGATCAACTACACGCCGCCTCTCGTTAACCACCAAAACTACATACCATCTCTTGTTAACACGAATCTCATCGACTACACGCCCCTTTGTTAATCAAAGGAACCTCGCTCTTGTTAATCAGACGACAGATCCGGCACCCAATATGAATGCCGCGGGTGTTTCAGCAGAGTCACCAATTACCTATTCCAGCTTTGATCAGGGTTTTGTCAAAATGGAGGGCGGTTGTGTTTTGAAGGCTAATGAAACTTCCTATGCACCCGTGTTTGATAGACATTTAACAAACAGTACCACCAAAACAGGAGGAGGAAACACAGACGCTTAAAATTATCAACAACCGGACAGTAATATATATATATATATATGTGTCGTATATTTGTTGTATTAATAAAGTTGTGAAATATAGAACGAATTTTGTTTTGGTTTACCATGAATGTGTGAGAGAGAGAGAGAGAGAGAGATGATTGTTACTTTGTGTGGCTTGATGATAGAACATTAAGGGATGATGAGGGTGGCACAAGATGATGATAGGATATGAAGGTTGATGTTGAGGGTGGCACATGATGATGATAGTGTTGAGGGTGGCACATGATGATGATGATAGTGTTGAGGGTGGAACAAGATGATGATGGGATATGAAGGGATGATGATGATGGTGTTGAGGGTGCCACATGATGATGATGATAGGACATGATAGGATGGTGTTGAGGGTGGCACATGATGATGATGGGATATGAAGGTTGATGTTGAGGGTGGCACATGATGATGATAGGACATGAAAGGATGGTGTTGAGGGTGGCACAAGATGATGATAGGATATGAAGGGATGGTATTGAGGGTGGCACATGATGATGTTGAGGTGGCACATGATGATGATGAGGGTGGCACATGATTTTTATTTGACTTGAGTTAGCTTGGATATGCATTAGAGAGAAAAAAAAATCGCTATAATCACACCTGGTACATGATGCTAACGATACTAATAATTGATTGTCAGCGTTTTTTACATGTCGCCACCTGTTGCCTAATACCCACACATGATGATAACACTCGACCAATAAAGGCACCCCCCTTTCCCCACCCGCACGCCACGCGACGACCCGCCATCCGACCCGCGAGATACCGCCATCCCACAAGTTTTAGAACCGCTGTCGCCCGAGAGAACCGCTGTCCGATAACCGGAGAGCTAGCGACGCGATAAGCCGATCATAAGCCGTCACGCACCAACGCACACACCACGACCACCGAGATCGTCACGCACCAACGCACACCACCGAGATAAGCCGATTACCGATCACGACCACCGAGATAATAAGCCGATTATTGGACTTTTGCACGGGTTTGGTGCAGGTTTCGTGCGGTTTCGGTGCATGTACGTGCACTTTTAGATTGGGTAAACAGTCACACCTACTACTGTTGCTACATGATCCCATTCAGCGTCCGTCTTTCAAAGACCTTTCCTAGTGTTCAGGACTCAAGCGGCATCTCTGTAGAATGTTGCTACATGATCCCATTCAGCGTCCCGTCTTTCAAAGACCTTTCCTAGTGTTCAGGACTCAAGTGGCATCTCTGTTTACGCTGTGCCTGTGGATATTTGAACCATGAGTACGCTTTCCTTTCTCCACATCGCCCCTACAGCTATGCATGGCCTTTGGTGTCTCCTCAGCTTTATACAGCAAACAACCTCTTCATTTCCCTACAGGCTCAGCGTTGCTTCACTTCTTTACAAGCCAGTAAGAGTACTTCTACACTTCTTTACAAGCCCAGTAAGAGTACTTCTACAATTTTTTACAAACCCAGTAAGAGTACTTCTACACTTCTTTACAAACCCAGTAAGAGTACTTCTACACTTCTTTACAAACCCACTAAGAGTAATTCTACACTTCTTTACAAGCCCAGTAAGAGTACTTCTACACTTCTTTACAAACCCAGTAAGAGTACTTCTACACTTCTTTACAAACCCAGTAAGAGTACTTCTACACTTCTTTACAAGCCCAGAACGAGTACTTCTACACTTCTTTACAAGCCCAGAACGAGTACTTCTACACTTCTTTACAAGCCCAGTAAGAGTACTTCTACACTTCTTTAAAAGCCTGTAAGAGTACTTCTACACTTCTTGACAAACACAGTAAGAGTACTTCTACACTTCTTTACAAGCCAGTAAGAGTACCTCTACACTTCTTTACAAGCCCAGTAAGAGTAATTCTACACTTCTTTACAAGCCCAGTAAGAGTACTTCTACGCTTCTTTACAAACCCAGTAAGAGTACTTCTACATTTCTTTACTAGCCCAGTAAGAGTATTTCTACACTTTTTACAAGCCAGTACGAGTACTTCTACACTTCTTTACAAACCAGTAAGAGTACTTCTACACTTCTTTACAAGCCCAGTAAGATTACTTCTACACTTCTTTACAAGCCCAGTAAGAGTACTTCTATAATTCTTTATAAAACCCAGTAAGAGTACTTCTACACTTCTTTACAAACCCAGTAAGAGTACTTCTACACTTCTTTACAAACCCAGTAAGAGTACTTCTACACTTCTTTACAAGCCCAGTAAGAGTACTTCTACACTTCTTTACAAACCCAGTTAGATTACTTCTACACTTCTTTACAAACCCAGTAAGAGTACTTCTACACTTCTTTACAAACTCAGTAAGAGTACTTCAACAAGTCTTTACAAACCCAGTAAGAGTACTTCTACACTTCTTTACAAACCCAGTAAGAGTACTTCTACACTTCTTTACAAACTCAGTAAGAGTACATCTACACTTCTTTACAAACCAGTAAAAGTACTTCTACACTTCTTTACAAACCCAGTAAGAGTACTTCTACACTTCTTTACAAGCCCAGTAAGAGTACTTCTACACTTCTTTACAAACCCAGTAAGAGTACTTCTACACTTCTTTACAAACCCAGCAAGAGTACTTCTACACTTCTTTACAAACTCAGTAAGAGTACTTCTACAAGTCCTTACAAACCCAGTAAGAGTACTTCTAGACTTCTTTACAAACCCAGTAAGAGTGCATCTAGAAATCTTTACAAACCCAGTAAGAGTACTTCTACACTTCTTTACAAACCCAGTAAGAGTACTTCTACACTTCTTTACAAGCCCAGTAAGAGTACTTCTACACTTCTTTACAAACCAGTAAGTGTACTTCTACACTTCTTTACAAACCCAGTAAGAGTACTTCTACAATTTTTTACAAACCCAGTAGGAGTACTTCTACACTTCTTTACAAGCCCAGTAAGATTACTTCTACACTTCTTTACAAGCCCAGTAAGAGTACTTCTACAATTCTTTACAAACCCAGTAAGAGTACTTCTACACTTCTTTACAAACCAGTAAGAGTACTTCTACACTTCTTTACAAACCCAGTAAGAGTACTTCTACACTTCTTTACAAGCCCAGTAAGATTACTTCTACACTTCTTTACAAGCCCAGTAAGAGTACTTCTACAATTCTTTATAAACCCAGTAAGAGTACTTCTACACTTCTTTACAAACCCAGAAAGAGTACTTCTACACTTCTTTACAAACCCAGTAAGAGTACTTCTACACTTCTTTACAAGCCCAGTAAGAGTACTTCTACACTTCTTTACAAACCCAGTTAGATTACTTCTACACTTCTTTACAAACCCAGTAAGAGTACTTCTACACTTCTTTACAAACTCAGTAAGAGTACTTCTACAAGTCTTTACAAACCCAGTAAGAGTACCTCTACACTTCTTTACAAACTCAGTAAGAGTACATCTACACTTCTTTACAAACATAGTAAAAGTACTTCTACACTTCTTTACAAACCCAGTAAGAGTACTTCTACACTTCTTTACAAGCCCAGTAAGAGTACTTCTACACTTCTTTACAAACCCAGTAAGAGTACTTCTACACTTCTTTACAAACCCAGCAAGAGTACTTCTACACTTCTTTACAAACTCAGTAAGAGTACTTCTACAAGTCCTTACAAACCCAGTAAGAGTACTTCTAGACTTCTTTACAAACCCAGTAAGAGTGCATCTAGAAATCTTTACAAACCCAGTAAGAGTACTTCTACACTTCTTTACAAACCCAGTAAGAGTACTTCTACACTTCTTTACAAGCCCAGTAAG
Organism: Megaustenia siamemsis; assembly: GCA_032433765.1. Classification (NCBI taxonomy): domain Eukaryota; kingdom Metazoa; phylum Mollusca; class Gastropoda; order Stylommatophora; family Ariophantidae; genus Megaustenia; species Megaustenia siamemsis. Next base: position 2,387,262 of record JAVIAB010000025.1, on the reverse strand, counting down.
AGTACTTCTACACTTCTTTACAAACCCAGTAAGTGTACTTCTACGCTTCTTTACAAACCCAGTAAGAGTACTTCTACAATTTTTTACAAACCCAGTAGGAGTACTTCTACACTTCTTTACAAGCCCAGTAAGATTACTTCTACACTTCTTTACAAGCCCAGTAAGAGTACTTCTACAATTCTTTACAAACCCAGTAAGAGTACTTCTACACTTCTTTACAAACCCAGTAAGAGTACTTCTACACTTCTTTACAAACCCAGTAAGAGTACTTCTACACTTCTCTACAAGCCAGTAAGAGTACTTCTACACTTCTTACAAACCAGTTAGATTACTTCTACACTTCTTTACAAAACCCAGTTAGATTACTTCTACACTTCTTTACAAACCCAGTAAGAGTACTTCTACACTTCTTTACAAGCCCAGTAAGATTACTTCTACACTTCTTTACAAGCCCAGTAAGAGTACTTCTACAATTCTTTACAAACCCAGTAAGAGTACTTCTACACTTCTTACAAACCAGTAAGAGTACATCTACACTTCTTTACAAACCCAGTAAAAGTACTTCTACACTTCTGTACAAACCCAGTAAGAGTACTTCTACACTTCTTACAAGCCCATTAAGAGTACTTCTACACTTCTTTACAAACCCAGTAAGAGTACTTCTACACTTCTTTACAAACCCAGCAAGAGTACTTCTACACTTCTTTACAAACTCAGTAAGAGTACTTCTACAAGTCCTTACAAACCCAATAAGAGTACTTCTAGACTTCTTTACAAACCCAGTAAGAGTACATCTACAATTCTTTACAAACCCAGTAAGAGTACTTCTACACTTCTTTACAAACCCAGTAAGTGTACTTCTACACTCACTTCTTTACAAACCCAGTAAGAGTACTTCTATACTCACTTCTTTACAAACCCAATAAGAGTACTTCTACACTTCTTTACAAACTCAGTAAGAGTACTTCTACAAGTCCTTACAAACCCAATAAGAGTACTTCTACACTTCTTTACAAACCCAGTAAGAGTGCTTCTACACTTCTTTACAAACCAGTAAGAGTACTTCTACACTTCTTTACAAACTCAGAACGAGTACTTCTACACTTCTTTACAAACCCAGAATGAGTACTTCTACACTTTTACAAACCAGTAAGAGTACTTCTACACTTCTTTACAAGCCCAGAACGAGTACTTCTACACGTCTTTACAAGTCCAGTAAGAGTACTTCTACACTTCTTTACAACCAGTAAGAGTACTTCTACACTTCTTTACAAAACCCAGTAAGAGTACTTCTACACTTCTTTACAAGTCCAGTAAGAGTACTTCTACACTTCTTTACAAGTCCAGTAAGAGTACTTCTACACTTCTTTACAAACCCAGTAAGAGTACTTCTACACTTCTTTACAAGTCAGTAAGAGTACTTCTACACTTCTTTACAAGCCAGTAAGAGTACCTCTACACTTCTTTACAAGCCCAGTAAGAGTACTTCTACACTTCTTTACAAGTCCAGTAAGAGTACTTCTACACTTTTTTACAAACCAGTAAGAGTACTTCTACACTTCTTTGCAAGCCCAGTAAGAGTACTTCTACACTTCTTTACAAGCCCAGTAAGAGTACTTCTACAAGTCTTTACAAGCCCAGAACGAGTACTTCTACACTTCTTTACAAACCCAGTAAGAGTACTTCTACACTTCTTTACAAACCCAGTAAAAGTACTTCTACACTTCTTTACAAACCCAGAACGAGTACTTCTACACTTCTTTACAAACCCAGAACGAGTACTTCTACACTTCTTTACAAACCAGTAAGAATACTTCTACACTTCTTTACAAACCTAGTAAAAGTACTTCTACTCTTCTTTACAAGCCCAGAACGAGTACTTCTACACTTCTTTACAAACCCAGTAAGAGTACTTCTACACTTCTTTACAAACCCAGTAAGAGTACTTCTACACTTCTTTACAAACCCAGTAAGAGTACTTCTACACTTCTTTACAAACCCAGTAAGAGTACTTCTACACTTCTTTACAAACCCAGTAAGAGTACTTCTACACTTCTTTACAAACCCAGTAAGAGTACTTCTACACTTCTTTACAAACCCAGTAAAAGTACTTCTACACTTCTTTACAAGCCAGAACGAGTACTTCTACACTTCTTTACAAACCAGTAAGAATACTTCTACACTTCTTTACAAACCCAGTAATAGTACTTCTACACTTCTTTACAAACCTAGTAAAAGTACTTCTACACTTCTTTACAAGCCCAGAACGAGTACTTCTACACTTCTTTACAAGCCCAGTAATAGTACTTCTACACTTCTCTACAATCCCAGTACTTCTGTATTTCTCTACAAACCAGTACTTTTTCATTTCCCCACAAACGCAGTACTTATTCCTTTCTCTACAAACCCAGTACTTTTTCATTTCCCCACAAACGCAGTACTTTTCATTTCCCCACAAACGCAGTACTTCTTCCTTTCTCTACAAACCCAGTACTTTTTCATTTCCCCACAAACCCAGTACTTTTTCATTTCCCCACAAACGCAGTACTTCTTCCTTTCTCTACAAACCCAGTACTTTTTCATTTCCCCACAAACGCAGTACTTTTTCATTTCCCCACAAACGCAGTACTTCTTCCTTTCTACAATCCCAGTACTTCTGTATTTCTCTACAAACCCAGTACTTCTGTATTTCTCTACAATCCCAGTACTTCTGTATTTCTCTACAATCCAGTACTTCTGTATTTCTCTACAAACCCAGTACTTCTGTATTTCTCTACAATCCCAGTACTTCTGTATTTCTCTACAATCCCAGTACTTCTGTATTTCTCTACAAACCCAGTACTTCTGTATTTCTCTACAATTCCAGTACTTCTGTATTTCTCTACAAACCCAGTACTTTCTTCACTTCTCTACAAACCAGTACTTTCGTCAATTCTCGACAAACCAGTACTTTCTTCACTTCTCTACAAACCAGTACTTTCTTCACTTCTCTACAAACCAGTACTTTCTTCACTTCTCTACAAATCAATACTTCTTCATTTCTCCTCAAGTCCAGTACTTCTGTATTTCTCAACAAACCCAGATCTCCACCCACCCTTCCCAACTCTTCCCTTTCATTATGCCTAGAGCATCAACACCTCATCAAATCTCTGTACAGTTCCTACCTGTAAACGTCAACATAAAGACCTCTACGATCACCTGTCAACAAACACTGCTTGTACTCAATGCGGTCTCAACACCTACACAATCTAACCACCACAACGAGGGGGCTATATATTTCCGTTTGGGAACCACTGGCTGCCCCCCCCCCCCAAGACTTTAAAAAAAGACACAGAAGGGTGGGTAACATACCTGAATATTGTTGTAAAAAATATAATAAAAATAAAATAAAACCTGTCTGCGCTTTCACAACCGACCAGCTTATGACGGAAGAGGAAAGTAGGTCGAAGGAACGTAGGTCAAGATAGTTTGTCCCAGGTTTTGTGTAGGACAACTTTTATGTGGCTTTCTCCACATGCGTTGTGATTGAAGGCTGTGGTATATCATTTAGCTCCTCGATTTAAGGCTAACATGGAGTGTGGTGTATTTTTCAACGACTAAGAGTTCAATTTATGGATTTTGTGATCGATATCACCCCAGGTGTCCCTTTTTCACCCCCCAAAAAATAACCCGGTACTTATTTTAATACTGTGCTGTTGTACTTTTGTTGTGTTATATTATGGTTATGTTCTGTTAGACGAGGATCGTCGTCACTGCTTTAAGGACGAATCCAGAGGTGCAGCGGTTTTCAACTCGAAAAAAAAAAAAAAAGAAAATCAGAGGAGAACCTTGACCCACGAACTCCATAGCACGGCCTGGGATCCATCCGTGTTAGTTCATTTTTGTTGAGAAATTGGTTCGGGCAGCAGCCATTTTTGACCTATTCTTTTCTATTTAACGTGCGCAACTGCGCACGAGTCCTCATTTTTTTTTTGCCGTTATCCGAGAGGGCTAACCACAGAAATAAAAAACAGAAAAGCTCAGGCCAAAATAGCGTTACAGAAAATGGAAAATATCTCACGCAATAAATCTATGTCAATAGAAATAAGAATGAGAGTTCATCTGTGCTATATAGGACCAATTATGACCTATGGAAGCGAATCTTGGACAGTAGACAAACAAATGAAAAGACGATTAGAGGCCACAGAGATGGGATTTCTCAAAGAATGTTGAAAGTTCACTGGACAGCTAAAAAAACCAATGTGGAAATTCTCAAAGAGGCCAAAAAAAAAAAAAAAAAATGGGGAGCTCCTAAAAAACATCAGAAAGAAACAATCAACATTTTTCGAGCACATCGTGAGAAGAGGAAAGTTGGAATATTTAGTTACAACTGGCAAGATACAGGGAAAGAGATATCGCGGACGGCCTAGAAAGAAAATACTGGATAGCTTGGTGTCATGGCATGGAAAACAGTCAACAACAGAACTGATACGATGCACTGTAGATAAAAGATTGTGCAAGGACATAATCGTCAACGCCAACTGGTGTGGCACATGATGACGATGATTGCACACAGGACCTCCTAATTATTGCCGTTATCCAAGAGGGCTAGGCAGCGGATCTCACTACACAGAGAGGGCTAGGCATCGGATCTCACTACACAGAGAGGGCTAGGCATCGGATCTCACTACACAGAGAGGGCTAGACATGGATCTCACTACACAGAGAGGGCTAGACATGGGATCTCACTACCCAGAGAGAGCTAGACATGGGATCTCACTACACAGAGAGGACTAGACATGGGATCTCACAAGCCAGAGAGAGCTAGACATGGGATCTCACTACACAGAGAGACTAGACATGGGATCTCACAAGCCAGAGAGAGCTAGACATGGGATCTCACTACACAGAGAGGACTAGACATGGGATCTCACAAGCCAGAGAGAGCTAGACATGGGATCTCACTACACAGAGAGCGCTAGACATGGGATCTCACTACACAGAGAGCGCTAGACATGGGATCTCACTAGCCAGAGATCAGTCGAGAGTCAAGCCACGAAGAAACCACGGATTTCCCAAATAACAAACCGCTTGTGACGGGTTTTGAAACCAGGTCCGTCCTGTCCAGAGGCCGACGTCTTAGACTACCCATCTCCGTTGCACTGTGCTGTTCCAGAACTTGCTCTGATGGCATTACTTTCTGTTTCTTTTTTCTGCAGTGACGTGACTCGCAGCTGTTTCTTGTTATGTGGTGCCTTAGTTCTGTTCTGCTGTTATCATTTCCCCTCTTCTATTTGTGAAGTGACACACTGATATTTTCTCACAGAATTCCTCTCACATTTTGTGACCTTTCTTACTCATGTCTTTGGATAATGACGATGTTTGATACTGGAAGCAGAGAAACACAATTATCTTGTTCTGTTTACTTTGATTTTTTGTTATAAGAGAAGGAATAACAAGAAATAAAGCGAGAGAAAACAAAATAAGAGAAAATGTAAGATAATGGCTTAGTACAGCAAACGGCATGAAGAAAATCGATTCATTCAGAATAAAGTGTCACAGAAAAAATCATTAAGGTACCTTATTTATTATTAAGAAAGCGATGAAGGCCCTAAAGATATTTAAATGTTAAAAAGAATTGGTTTATAAACACCATTCTACATGAAAATTAAAATACTATGACCACGTCTAAAGACACAGTGGGCTGGGAAGAACAATAATGGAAGGCATGGTTCATTCGCATCAAGGGCAGACCAAGAAGAATGTGGTTTCAAGACATCAATGAGACCGAGACCTTGAACATGACAACAAAAGAAGAGGAGATCTGGCTAGAGACAGAGGTTCTTTCAGGTGTGCTGTGGTGAATGTAACGTTCTGTGGGAGATCTGGCTAGAGACAGAGATTCTTTCAGAGGGTCTGTGGTGAATGTAACGTTCTGTGACAGATCTGGCTAGAGACAGAGGTTCTTTCAGACGGGCTGTGGTGAATGTAACGTTCTGTGGGAGATCTGGCTAGAGACAGAGATTCTTTCAGATGTGCTGTGGTGAATGTAACGTTCTGTGTGAGATCTGGCTAGAGACAGAGGTTCTTTCAGACGGGCTGTGGTGAATGTAACGTTCTGTGGGAGATCTGACTAGAGACAGAGATTCTTTCAGATGTGCTGTGGTGAATGTAACGTTCTGTGGGAGATCTGACTAGAGACAGAGATTCTTTCAGATGTGCTGTGGTGAATGTAACGTTCTGTGTGAGATCTGGCTAGAGACAGAGATTCTTTCAGATGTGCTGTGGTGAATGTAACGTTCTGTGTGAGATCTGGCTAGAGACAGAGATTCTTTCAGATGTGCTGTGGTGAATGTAACGTTCTGTTTGAGATCTGGCTAGAGACAGAGATTCTTTCAGACGGGCTGTGGTGAATGTAACGTTCTGTGTGAGATCTGGCTAGAGACAGAGATTCTTTCAGATGTGCTGTGGTGAATGTAACGTTCTGTGTGAGATCTGGCTAGAGACAAAGATTCTTTCAGATGTGCTGTGGTGAATGTAACGTTCTGTGTGAGATCTGGCTAGAGACAGAGATTCTTTCAGATGTGCTGTGGTGAATGTAACGTTCTGTGTGAGATCTGGCTAGAGACAGAGATTCTTTCAGATGTGCTGTGGTGAATGTAACGTTCTGTTTGAGATATGGCTAGAGACAGAGATTCTTTCAGACGGGCTGTGGTGAATGTAACGTTCTGTGAGAGATCTGGCTAGAGACAGAGATTCTTTCACACGGGCTGTGATGAATGTAACGTTCTGTGGGAGATCTGGCTAGAGACAGAGATTCTTTCAGACGGGCTGTGGTGAATGTAACGTTCTGTGGGAGATCTGGCTAGAGACAGAGATTCTTTCAGACGGGCTGTGATTAACGTTCTGTGGGAGATCTGGCTAGAGACAGAGATTCTTTCACACGGGCTGTGATGAATGTAACGTTCTGTGGGAGATCTGACTAGAGACAGAGATTCTTTCAGACGGGCTGTGGTGAATGTAACGTTCTGTGGGAGATCTGGCTAGAGACAGAGATTCTTTCAGACGGGCTGTGATTAACGTTCTGTGGGAGATCTGGCTAGAGACAGAGATTCTTTCACACGGGCTGTGATGAATGTAACGTTGTGTGGGAGATATGGATAGAGACAAAGATTCTTTCAGACGGGCTGTGATGAATGTAACGTTCTGTGGGAGATCTGGCTACAGAGAGATTCTTTCAGATGTGCTGAGGTGAATGCAACGTTCTTCAAAAGATGTGCGTCTTAATGATGATGGCTTAGATGTGATAACAACAACAGAACTGATAAACAACTCTAGAGAATGACTGTTGAGCAGAAACATGAGCATCTATCCCAGCAGGCACTGTGTTTGGTTATTATTGTTAGTATTATCAAAAATTTATTACAGTTTGTTTTTGTTACTATTGTTACTATTGTTACTATTGTTACTATTGTTTTTATTGTTAATATTGTTATTACTATTACTGTCATTAATGTTATTGTTATTATTATTATTATTATTATTAATGTTATTGTTATTATTATTATTATTAATGTTATTTATTACTATTTTTTTTGGTTAGTAATGTTATTATTATTAATGTTATTATTACTATTATTGTTACCGTTATTAAATATAATAGTATTTTTGTTATTATTATTAACGTTATTAATATTATTATTATTGTTATCATTATTATTGTTATCATTATTATTGTTATCATTAATATTGTTATCATTATTATTGTTAATAATGACAGTATTATTTTTATTACTGTTATTATTGTTATTAATATTATTATTTTTATTACTGTTATTATTGTTATCATGATTATTGTTATCATGATTATTGTTATCATGATTATTGTTATCATTATTATTGTTAATAATGACATTATTATTGTTATTACTGTTATTGTTGTTATCATTATTATTGTTATTACTGTTATTATTTTATCACTAGCAGAACATTTCAGCCGGATCGAGATTGAACGCCTGCAGTGAGATAAGCCAAATGTAAAAATATTAGCTACCAATTGAATTCCTTGTTGCGAGTAGAACTGCATCACAGCACACTACCAACTAAGCTCCCTCGTGACAAGAAGCGGTGGAGTACAGGCTCGATCCTACTTCGTGTTGGTTGTTGTTCTTTGTTTTCTGTTTTTTTCTTCTGTGTGTGCATTTTTTCTAAATGTTGTAAATATGCGTGTGATTCGATGAGATTGATAAAAAAAAGTGGAGGCGGGCTCTGTACGCATGCAATGGGTAGAGTCGTTGCAGAAATCCAAAATACGTAAGGTCACCTTTGCCTTTGTCTATGTCCCTGGACATGCGGGAGTACGGGGAAATGAAAGGGCGGACAGGTTGGCTAGCTGCGCTGTCGTTGAGGACGGGCAACCAATGTATCGGGCGGACATCATCAATGCCCTCCGAGATGTGGGAAGAGCACAGGACTTTGACAAACACAGATCCACTTCACTTCTTCGGATGATGGAAATGGGAGTTAAGATGGGCACAGCCAGAAATGAGAAACTTAGTGGCCGTGTAAGAAGACTTATCAACCAACATGGAACTGGAGTCGTCAGTCGCTGGACACTGAGGGAATTGCTGAGGAGGGGATCTGAGCACCTATGGACATGTTCGGAGTGCAATGATGATGACCCGCAAATAACTCAAATAACTCAAATACATGCCCCCCCTCCTCCCTCTTCCAAGTCACTCGTTAAAGTAAACTGGTTGTAGATGCCGTTACACAACGCCAACCCGCCGGATAAGGAACAATGTCGAATCTGAGTTGCCAGCATTTAACACGAGTGTTCTCGTACGATCCTCGGTATCTCAGAAGCGCGCTTTCACGAGACAGCTCATGAAATCATCGTCTACAACATAGGCCCATGTATACAACAACTGTTAGAAGAGGAATGTTGTTACTGGCATGCCATACGATCAATCGGTTTGGTCAAGGAATTCAGGGAAACCCTGAAATATGGAAATGAAGCGGTTAGACAAAAGGATAACAATGAATGAAAGACTGACATGGGGAAAACTGATTTATTTCTTTGAAATAAAAAAAAATGTATTTATATTTGTGAAATTATAGAAGATAATGTATTTATATTTGTGAAATTATATAAGACAATATATTTATATTTGTGAAATTATAGAAGATAATGTATTTATACATGTGAAATTATAGAAGATAATGTATTTATACTTGTGAAATTATAGAAGATAATATATTTATATTTGTGAAATTATAGAAGATACTGTATTTATGTTTGTGAAATTATAGAAGATAATGTATTTATGTTTGTGAAATTATAGAAGATAATGTATTTATGTTTGTGAAATTATAGAAGATAATGTGTTTATGTTTGTGAAATTATAGAAGATAATGTGTTTATATTTGTGAAATTATAGAAGATAATGTATTTATACTTGTGATATTATAGAAGATAATGTATTTATATTTGTGAAATTATAGAAGATAATATATTTATACGTGTGAAATTATAGAAGATAATGTATTTATACTTGTGAAATTATAGAAGATAATGTATTTTTGTTTGTGAAATTATAGAAGATAATGTGTTTATATTTGTGAAATTATAGAAGATAATGTATTTATGTTTGTGAAATTATAGAAGATAATGTATTTATGTTTGTGAAATTATAGAAGATAATATATTTATATTTGTGAAATTATAGAAGATAATGTATTTATGTTTGTGAAATTATAGAAGATAATGTGTTTATATTTGTGAAATTATAGAAGATAATGTATTTATACTGTGAAATTATAGAAGATAATGTATTTATATTGTGAAATTATAGAAGATAATGTATTTATACGTGTGAAATTATAGAAGATAATGTATTTATACTTGTGAAATTATAGAAGATAATGTATTTATGTTTGTGAAATTATAGAAGATAATGTGTTTATATTTGTGAAATTATAGAAGATAATGTGTTTATATTTGTGAAATTATAGAAGATAATGTATTTATACATGTGAAATTATAGAAGATAATGTATTTATACTTGTGAAATTATAGAAGATAATATATTTATATTTGTGAAATTATAGAAGATAATATATTTATATTTGTGAAATTATAGAAGATACTGTATTTATGTTTGTGAAATTATAGAAGATAATGTATTTATGTTTGTGAAATTATAGAAGATAATGTATTTATATTTGTGAAATTATAGAAGATAATGTATTTATGTTTGTGAAATTATAGAAGATAATGTGTTTATGTTTGTGAAATTATAGAAGATAATGAGTTTATATTTGTGAAATTATAGAAGATAATGTATTTATACTTGTGAAATTATAGAAGATAATGTATTTATATTTGTGAAATTATAGAAGATAATATATTTATACGTGTGAAATTATAGAAGATAATGTATTTATACTTGTGAAATTATAGAAGATAATGTATTTTTGTTTGTGAAATTATAGAAGATAATGTGTTTATATTTGTGAAATTATAGAAGATAATGTATTTATGTTTGTGAAATTATAGAAGATAATGTATTTATGTTTGTGAAATTATAGAAGATAATATATTTATATTTGTGAAATTATAGAAGATAATGTATTTATGTTTGTGAAATTATAGAAGATAATGTGTTTATATTTGTGAAATTATAGAAGATAATGTATTTATACTTGTGAAATTATAGAAGATAATGTATTTATATTTGTGAAATTATAGAAGATAATGTATTTATACGTGTGAAATTATAGAAGATAATGTATTTATACTTGTGAAATTATAGAAGATAATGTATTTATGTTTGTGAAATTATAGAAGATAATGTGTTTATATTTGTGAAATTATAGAAGATAATGTATTTATACTTGTGAAATTATAGAAGATAATGTATTTATATTTGTGAAATTATAGAAGATAATGTATTTATACGTGTGAAATTATAGAAGATAATGTATTTATACTTGTGAAATTATAGAAGATAATGTATTTATACTTGTGAAATTATAGAAGATAATGTATTTATATTTGTGAAATTATAGAAGATAATGTGTTTTTGTTTGTGGAATTATAGAAAATAATGTGTTTATATTTGTGGAATTATAGAAGATAATGTGTTTTTGTTTGTGGAATTATAGAAGATAATGTGTTTATATTTGTGAAATTATAGAAGATAATGTATTTATACGTGTGAAATTATAGAAGATAATGTATTTATACTTGTGAAATTATAGAAGATAATGTATTTATACTTGTGAAATTATAGAAGATAATGTATTTTTGTTTGTGAAATTATAGAAGATAATGTGTTTTTGTTTGTGGAATTATAGAAAATAATGTGTTTATATTTGTGGAATTATAGAAGATAATATGTTTTTGTTTGTGGAATTATAGAATATAATGTGTTTATATTTGTGAAATTATAGAAGATAATGTGTTTTTGTTTGTGGAATTATAGAAGATAATGTGTTTATATTTGTGACATTATAGAAGATAATGTGTTTTTGTTTGTGGAATTATAGAAGTGACTGATATTGTTGTCCCTTAGAAATGACAATGATCTGGTCCCTTCCAACAGGCAGAAGTTACACAAACTAGACTCCATCCCGTGCTGCGTGACGTCACATAGGGCTCGTCGCCATCTATCTTGATTCTGGGCGAGATGTGTCATCTTATCTAATGAGTATATGCCTGCTAACTTTGCTTCTCATATCCGTGTTCTTGTTTTAGTGGTCAGTGCAACATGGAGGTATATACATACATGTTGTGTGTGGAGGTATTCACGTGGAGTTTTGTACACAAGTTGTGTATGTAGAAGTATTTACGTGGGGGTAAGCACATACATGTTGTGTGAAGGTATTCACGTGGAGTTTTGTACACAAGTTGTGTATGTAGAAGTATTTACGTGGGGGTAAGCACATACATGTTGTGTGTGGAGGTATTCACGTGGAGTTTTGTGCACAAGTTGTGTATGTAGAAGTATTTACGTGGGGGTATGCACATACATTTTATATGTGAAGGTATTCACGTGGAGGTATGTACATATGTTTTTTTTTTAATTGGCAGAAGTTTATAATTTAGTCTTTTCAACTGACAGAAGGTCATGTATTGGTCATTTTAAACTAACAGAAGGTCATGTATTGGTCATTTTAAACTGACAGAAGGTCATGTATTGGTCATTTTAAACTGACAGAAGGTCATGTATTGGTCATTTTAAACTGACAGAAGGTCATGTATTGGTCATTTTAAACTGATAGAAGGTCATGTATTGGTCATTTTAAACTGATAGAAGGTCATGTATTGGTCGTTTTAAACTGACAGCAGATCTCAGTTTGCTTATTTATTTGAATTCATAATCTTGTAAAATCTGGCATAGCCAGAGATGACATATTTTAGGGATGAATTGTGCATGGATATCAATTGTGTTTACGTTACACAGTGACATCTCAGAACTCAACTTAAAGTCCACGTGTCAGTAGGTGTCCCTCGCCACACAGGCAGACTAACGATTTGGTCCTAGTGTGGACCAATCAGCGATGATTGCTTATGCTGAACGTGTGTCACGCAGTCTTGGTGACGGACTCGCAAAGTTTGCTATAGAAGATTGGCAGACAGTGTCTGCGGCAGGAGTGGATGCAGCTCTTGGATGGCTCTACGGTGAGCGTGTTAACCTGGGTGTACTGTCCAGGTCATGCTGGTGTACACGGCAATGAAATAGCCGACTAGCTCGCTGGCAGCTCTTGGATGGCTCTACGGTGAGCGTGTTAACCTGGGTGTACTGTCCAGGGCATGCTGGTGTACACGGCAATGAAATAGCCGACTAGCTCGCTGGCAGCTCTTGGATGGCTCTACGGTGAGCGTGTTAACCTGGGTGTACTGTCCAGGGCATGCTGGTGTACACGGCAATGAAATAGCCGACTAGCTCGCTGGCAGCTCTGGCACTGAATGTGGCCAGACTCTGGACAAAGAGGACATCGTCGAGTTTGGTCTTCATTCCTTAAGAGAAGAGGAAGAGGATGGGTGGGACAATATATTGAGAGACTGATTAGCCTAAATGGGGTAATGGGTCTGGTCGATCCAAAGTGCTTTGTGGGAAAAGTAGATATGTCAACACCTTACAGGTGCAGTGTGTATACCTGCGACACACGATGTGGTGGGCGGTGCAGCGGATATGGGCATGCCTTGACTGCAATGAAACTGTTTCTATGAATAGAATAGAATAGAATAGAATAGAAATGTCTCATCTATGCTTCATGGCACGCAGTTCCTAAAAAATACCGCAACTCTACCGAGCCAGTAAGAAAACATCCTCCAAATATATGCTACAAGAATTAAAAGGCAGTGTGAGGATTTCTGGGATACTTTTGAGGGTACTAGGTTTGTACACATTAACCAATGGCCTTTTCTTTTGACGTTTAAAGCACTCTACAAATGTTCCCCCACATCGATTCAGCAACAGTGTTTAGTTAAGAATGAAAGTGAATACAGTTGTGGAGGTATGTACATACATGAAGTAGCCATTGAACTGTTCTCCCGCTGCAGCTGTTACGTATAACGTCGATTTGAGAGTGGGGCATATACATGGAGAGATGAAAGAAATTGTGAAACCACGTGCTTTGATATCAGGAGAGTCACCTAGTCAAGGTGTCAACAATGAAAGATATCAAATATATGATAAACGTTCACCTGAGGCTGAATAAGACAAGCCAGTGTCTTCATGATTACAACTAGTCACAATGAACTGCCATGAACCACATCTGACTGCCTCAGGCTTGACCTATCAAATTTTACATCATGAGCCGCCTTTGACGACCTCAGTCTTGACCTATCAAGTATGACATCATGAACCACATCTGACGGCCTCAGTCTTGACCCATCAAATTTGACATCATGAGCCATCTCTTACGAACTCAGCCTCGACCCATCAAATCTGACATCATAAGCCACCTTTGACGGCCTCAACCTTCACCAATAAAATCTGACATCATGAGTAGCCTTTGACGACCTCAACCTTCACCAATCAAATCTGACATCATGAGCAGCCTTTGACGACCTCAACCTTCACCAATCAAATCTGACATCATGAGCAGCCTTTGACGACCTCAACCTCACCAATCAAATCTGACATCATGAGCAGCCTTTGACGACCTCAACCTTCACCAATCAAATCTGACATCATGAGCAGCCTTTGACGACCTCAACCTTCACCAATCAAATCTGACATCATGAGCAGCCTCTGACGACCTCAACCTTCACCAATCAAATCTGACATCATGAGCAGCCTTTGACGACCTCAAACTTCACCAATCAAATCTGACATCATGAGCAGCCTTCTATGACCTCAGCCTTGACCCATCAAATCTGACATCATGAGCAGCCTTTGACGACCTCAACCTTCACCCATCAGATCTGACATCATGAGCAGCCTTTGACGACCTCAACCTTCACCCATCAGATCTGACATCATGAGCAGCCTTTGACGACCTCAACCTTCACCCATCAGATCTGACATCATGAGCAGCCTTTGACGACCTCAACCTTCACCCATCAGATCTGACATCATGAGCAGCCTTTGACGACCTCAACCTTCACCCATCAGATCTGACATCATGAGCCACCTTTGACGACCTCAACCTTCACCAATCAAATCTGACATCATGAGCAGCCTTTGACGATCTCAACCTTCACCAATCAAATCTGACATCATGAGTAGCCTTTGACGACCTCAACCTTCACCAATCAAATCTGACATCATGAGCAGCCTTTGACGACCTCAACCTTCACCAATCAAATCTGACATCATGAGCAGCCTTTGACGACCTCAACCTTCACCAATCAAATCTGACATCATGAGCAGCCTTTGACGACCTCAACCTTCACCAATCAAATCTGACATCATGAGCAGCCTTTGACGACCTCAACCTTCACCAATCAAATCTGACATCATGAGCAGCCTTCTATGACCTCAGCCTTGACCCATCAAATCTGACATCATGAGCAGCCTTTGACGACCTCAACCTTCACCAATCAAATCTGACATCATGAGCAGCCTTTGACGACCTCAACCTTCACCAATCAAATCTGACATCATGAGCAGCCTTTGACGACCTCAAACTTCACCAATCAAATCTGACATCATGAGCAGCCTTCTATGACCTCAGCCTTGACCCATCAAATCTGACATCATGAGCAGCCTTTGACGACCTCAACCTTCACCAATCAGATCTGACATCATGAGCAGCCTTTGACGACCTCAACCTTCACCATCAGATCTGACATCATGAGCAGCCTTTGACGACCTCAACCTTCACCCATCAGATCTGACATCATGAGCAGCCTTGACGACCTCAACCTTGACCCATCAGATCTGACATCATGAGCAGCCTTTGACGACCTCAACCTTCACCCATCAAATCTGACATCATGAGCCACCTTTGACGACCTCAACCTTCACCAATCAAATCTGACATCATGAGCAGCCTTTGACGATCTCAACCTTCACCAATCAATCTGACATCATGAGTAGCCTTTGACGACCTCAACCTTCACCAATCAAATCTGACATCATGAGCAGCCTTTGACGACCTCAACCTTCACCCATCAGATCTGACATCATGAGCCACCTTTGACGACCTCAACCTTCACCTATCAGATCTGACATCATGAGCCACCTTTGACGACCTCAACCTTCACCAATCAAATCTGACATCATGAGCAGCCTTTGACGATCTCAACCTTCACCAATCAAATCTGACATCATGAGTAGCCTTTGACGACCTCAACCTTCACCAATCAAATCTGACATCATGAGCAGCCTTTGACGACCTCAACCTTCACCAATCAAATCTGACATCATGAGCAGCCTTTGACGACCTCAACCTTCACCAATCAAATCTGACATCATGAGCAGCCTCTGACGACCTCAACCTTCACCAATCAAATCTGACATCATGAGCAGCCTTTGACGACCTCAACCTTCACCAATCAAATCTGACATCATGAGCAGCCTTCTATGACCTCAGCCTTGACCCATCAAATCTGACATCATGAGCAGCCTTTGACGACCTCAACCTTCACCAATCAAATCTGACATCATGAGTAGCCTTTGACGACCTCAACCTTCACCAATCAAATCTGACATCATGAGCAGCCTTCTATGACCTCAGCCTTGACCCATCAAATCTGACATCATGAGCAGCCTTTGACGACCTCAACCTTCACCAATCAAATCTGACATCATGAGCAGCCTTCTATGACCTCAGCCTTGACCCATCAAATCTGACATCATGAGCAGCCTTTGACGACCTCAACCTTCACCAATCAAATCTGACATCATGAGCAGCCTTTGACGACCTCAACCTTCACCAATCAAATCTGACATCATGAGCAGCCTTGACGACCTCAACCTTCACCAATCAAATCTGACATCATGAGCAGCCTTCTATGACCTCAGCCTTGACCCATCAAATCTGACATCATGAGCAGCCTTTGACGACCTCAACCTTCACCAATCAAATCTGACATCATGAGCAGCTTTGACGACCTCAACCTTCACCAATCAAATCTGACATCATGAGCAGCCTTTGACGATCTCAACCTTCACCCATCAGATCTGACATCATGAGCAGCCTTTGACGACCTCAACCTTCACCCATCAGATCTGACATCATGAGCAGCCTTTGACGACCTCAACCTTCACCCATCAGATCTGACATCATGAGCCACCTTTGACGACCTCAACCTTCACCCATCAGATCTGACATCATGAGCAGCCTTTGACGGCCTCAGTGTAACATGTTGTTTCTTGTCCTTTGATCGTTAGACTCCATTGTAAGGAATTGCTATTTGTTGGCTGGTTTCCTCTCCGTTGAATAGATGACGTCGTATCGATGACTATTTGAAAACATTTATCCCGCCTTTCGCCCTGTGATGTTCGCACTTCAAAAACACTGATATAGGCTGTCTCGTTCTGCCTTTAACACATTCTTCAAGTCAAATCTCGACCTTGACAATCGACAAACGCTGGAGGTGTCCTAAAACACCAACACATATTTATTGATGTACTATTTTACAGTCCGTTGATCACAAGTTACAGTAACACATGTTCATGATTCATATGTGCCATACATGACTTCTAGGCAACAGTCAATAACCAAACAACTTGGCGATCTGGGTGACCGCTGATTTACACATTCCTGGAATTATTGAACACATCACAGATTACACTTCCAGCTAGCTATAAATAAGTCCTGTTGTGGACTCACTAGATCTGCTAATCTATTTACTTTGATCAAATATTGGTCGTGTTCTAACGTCTTTCTAACTATTCTAGTTGACAACTTTTCTAATCGCCCTGTCCTGATATCTGCTAGTGTCACTCACATCTGCTCTGTCAATTGTCCAAGCTCCATTTTTTTTTACACCCGCAGTCTGATGATATATATATATATATTTCGTCCCTCAATTTTCCCAGTTGTCAGAATATATTCCAGCTGTTCCCTTCTCATTAAATGGGTCATAAAATAATGATTGTTTCTTCCTAATATTGGATATATAAACATGCACAAAACAGTCACATAAAAATGTCTGCTTAAAATGCGACGGTTGTAATAACAGTAGATTCACATGGCAATGTCAGGGATTCCATAATTGTTGTCCACGTTTTTCCTTCTTTAGTTATCAACTTTAATATTTTGTCAGCAGTGATTAAACGATTAAAAAAAAAATAATAAAGAATAATAGATAGTCCCAAACAGGATCGAACCCGTACTCCTTGGCACAGCGCCTTACCGCGAGAAAACAAACGCTAGAGCACACGGTTATGGTTATGGAAGGCCCTGGTATCACAGCAAACGAATTAAAATCCATAATTGCTCAACCGCCAGTGCCAGTGGAATCATCCGAATTACTATATCATCTCCCAAACAAATAAAGATAGCTTTAGTCCCCATCATAGCAGTATCATCACACGCCAAAAGATATAAGGCGAAACCGCACAGAAAGTAAGCACAACCGTCTGTCCCCTGTCATACGATATCATCATTCCTTGTAAATAATCGGAATTGCCTTCCGGAGATAGGGTCCATCAGAGGTAGTTCATAGTGTTAGAGGTGGCTCATAGTGTTAGAGGTGGCTCATAGTGTTAGAGGTGGCTCATAGCGTTAAAGGTATCTCTTAGTGTTAGAGGTGGCTCATGGTGTTAGAGGTGGCTCATAGTGTTAGAAGTAGTTCATAGTGTTAGAGGTGGCTCATAGTGTTAGAGGTGGCTCATAGTGTTAGAGGTGGCTCATAGTGTTAGAGGTGGCTCATAGTGTTAGAGGTGGCTCATAGTGGTAGAGTTGGCTCATAGTGTTAGAGGTGGCTCATAGTGTTAGAGGTGGCTCATAGTGTTAGAGGTGGCTCATAGTGTTAGAGGTGGCTCATAGTGTTAGAGGTATCTCATAGTGTTAGAGGTGGCTCATGGTGTTAGAGGTGGCTCATAGTGTTAGAAGTAGTTCATAGTGTTAGAGGTGGTTCATAGTGTTAGAGGTGGCTCATAGTGTTAGAGGTGGCTCATGTTGTTAGAGGTGGCTCATAGTGTTAAAGGTGGCTCATAGTGGTAGAGGTGGCTCATAGTGTTAGAGGTAGATCATAGTGTTAGAGGTGGATCATAGTGTTACAGGTGGATCATAGTGTTAGAGGTAGCTCATAGTGTTAGATGTGGATCATAGTGTTACAGGTGGCTCATAGTGTTAGAGGTGAATCATCGTGTTAGAGGTGGATCACAGTGTTAGAGGTAGCTCATAGTGTTAAAGGTGGATCATAGTGTTAGAGGTGGATCATAGTGTTAGAGGTGACTCATAGTGTTAAAGGTGGATCATAGTGTTAGAGGTGGATCATAGTGTTAGTGGTGGATCATAGTGTTAGAGATGACACATAGTGTTACAGTTAGCTCATAGTGTTAGAGGTGACTCATAGTGTTACAGTTAGCTCATAGTGTTAGAGGTGGATCATAGTGTTAGAGGTAGCTCATAGTGTTAGAGGTGGATCATAGTGTTAGAGGTGGATCATAGTGTTACAGGTGACTCATAGTGTTACAGGTGGATCATAGTGTTTGAGGTGGATCATAGTGTTAGAGGTGGTTCATAGTGTTAGAGGTAGCTCATAATGTTAGAGGTGGATCATAGTGTTAGAGGTGGATCATAGTATTAGAGGTGACTCATAGTGTTAGAGATGGATTATAGTGTTAGAGGTGGATCATAGTGTTAGAGGTAGCTCATAGTGTTACAGGTGGATCATAGTGTTATAGGTGGTTCATAGTATTAGATGTGGATCATAGTGTTAGAGGTAGCTCATAGTGTTAGAGGTGGATCATAGTGTTAGAGGTGGATCATAGTGTTAGAGGTGGCTCATAATGTTAGAGGTGGCTCATAGTGTTAGAGGTGGCTCATAGTGTTAGAGGTGGCTCATAGTGTTACACGGCCTACTCTGCTATCTAAATAGACAGTTCCTGCTAGGGACCATTTATTGTTTTTTTCTGTTGTTGATTATTTGTGATCTCTTTCCCTTAAATATTTCGTTGATCTATCGCCTCGGGTGTTTACTCTCCAGAATAATATTGATTTATGATTGTCTCTTATTTGATGATAATAATGATGTCGATGTAATGATGATGGTGGTGGTGGTGTAATGATGATAGTGATGGTAGTAGTGTAATGATGATGGTGGTGGTGGTTACGTGGTTCTGATAATGGCACTGGTAATGATGGTGGTTGTGACGATGGTGATGGTGATGACAGTGGCGCATTCTCTATGATACTGCAGCTACCGCCGGTAGCCTGAACATATTAACGAAATACAAAAGGAAATGATAATTTATTATATTTTTTTAAAAATAATTATATTACACATTTTCGAATATTCTATTACACATTTCGTAGGCCAATATGATTTATTTGCTTTGATTTGCATTTATTAAAGCAAGGTTTTCCTCTGGCCACTATACCGTTTGTGAATGAAACCAAAACTACTATACATTGAAACCTCAAGAAGCCAGCGGTACATTTTCCTCTATCCGGACCTTGAATTAAAGACCTTGACATTCAAAAATGGGAGTCAAAATATATAGCGGGTGTTGCCGCTAGAGCAATGCGGTTTCATGGGTTATTTTTAGCTCTAGCCAATCAGAATCGTCACAAAGTAAAAGTGAATCTATGTCTATTTACCGGAACTTACTTAGCTATTTATAATAACGTTATGCGCATCAGCATCTGTAGAAAGATCTTTTTTCTGCGCTCAAGAGAATCAAATCTTTTTGTCGCTCAAATCAGACACAAGAACGCTTATCTGTTTTGACATTAATGTCCATTGAGAAATCATTCCCTCAGAAACTTAGAAACCAACCCAACAGTACTTTCAATGACAAAGTCATCAAGACATTTTCGTTCCAAACAAGACGGATATAATTAAATAAGTAAGTAATTTAAAATGTAGTGATGTCATTAGAAAATATTACTTTATGTTAGCCTACTGAATATAATGTATGTGTTTATTTACTATGTCAGCGGTAGCCCAGACCCCAAAACCAGTATTCGCCACTGGGTGATGATGATAATGAGGATGATGGTGGTGATGATGATAATGATAATGATGGTGGTGTGTGGTGATGATGATAATGATGATAATGGTGGTGTGTGGTGATGATGATAATGATGATGATGGTGGTGTGTGGTGATGATGATAATGATGATGATGGTGGTGTGTGGTGATGATGATAATGATGATGATGGTGGTGTGTGGTGGTGTGTGGTGATGATGATAATGATGATGATGGTGGTGTGTGGTGATGATGATAATGATGATGATGGTGGTGTGTGGTGATGATGATGATGATGATGATGGCGACGATTATGATACTAATAAAACGATGATAGTGAAAGGTGTTGATTTTGGTGATGATGATAGTGGTGATGATTATGTCTTGGTCATGATGATGATAGTGGTGATGATTATGTCTTGGTCATGATGATGATAGTGGTGATGATTATGTCTTGGTCATGATGATGATAGTGGTGATGATTATGTCTTGGTCATGATGATGATAGTGGTGATGATTATGTCTTGGTCATGATGATGATAGTGGTGATGATTATGTCTTGGTCATGATGATGATAGTGGTGATGATTATGTCTTGGTCATGATGATGATAGTGGTGATGATTATGTCTAGGTCATGATGATGATAATGGTGATGATTATGTCTTTGTCATGATGATGATGATGGTGGTGGTGGTGATGATGATGATGATGGTGGTGGTGTGTGAGGATGGTGATGGTGGTGTGTGGTGATGATGATTATGGTGGTGTGTGGTGATGATGATGATGGTGGTGGTGTGTGGTGATGATGATGGTGGTGTGTGGTGATGATGATGATGGTGGTGTGTGGTGATGATGATGGTGGTGTGTGGTGATGATGATGATGGTGGTGGTGTGTGGTGATGATGATGATGGTAGTGTGGGGTGATGATGATGATGGTGGTGTGTGGTGATGATGACGATGGTGGTGTGTGGTGATGATGATGATGGTGGTGTGTGGTTATGATGATGATGGTGGTGGTGTGTGGTGATGATGATGATGGTGGTGTGTGGTGATGATGATGGTGGTGTGTGGTGATGATGATGATGGTGGTGTGTGGTGATGATGATGATGGTGGTGTGTGGTGATGATGATGATGATGGTGGTGTGTGGTGATGATGATGATGATGATGGTGGTGTGTGGTGATGATGATGATGGTGGTGTGTGGTGATGATGATGATGATGATGATAATGCTGATGTGGTTCCAGTAGAGAGCTCTTTCAGCAATGCCCTTACCTGTCAGTCGATGTCCTATCCATTACCTTACCTGACAGTCAATGTCCCATCCATTATCATACCTAACTGTTCCATCCATTACCATACCTAACTTTCCATCCATTATCATACCTAACTGTTCCATCCATTACCATACCTCACAGTCGATGTTCCATCCATTATCATACCTAACTGTTCCATCCACTACCATATCTAACTAATCCATCCATTACCATACCTAATTGTCCTATCCATTACCATACCTAACTGTTCCATCCATTACCATACCTAACTGTTCCATCCATTACCATACCTAACTGTTCCATCCATTACCATACCTATCTGTTCCATCCATTACCATACCTAACTGTCCCATCCATTACCATACCTAACGTTTCCATCCATTACCATACCTAACTGTCCCATCCATTACCATACCTAACGTTTCCATCCATTACCATACCAGATTGTCCCATCCATTACCATACCTAACTGTCCCATCCATTCCCATACTATCAGACTTATAATTTCGTCCACTGGAACCCACGAGACTTAACAGCCTTTGAGCTGAAAATGGTCAGCCACTCATAGCTACCCGTTCGGGTGAAGATCAGCGAACCAAACCTGTTGAACATCCTATTCCAGCACCACCTGCGCCCCCTCCCTCCCTGATGAGCCTGTATGATCAGACTTGACCAATGGATATGGAGTGAAATAGAAAGGCAACCTGGTACTCATAAAATCCATCTAAAGTCGGATGTGTTGGGCCGAAAGTCGCAAATACCGCAGCTATTACATTAAAAACATCGTGTTTACACCAATTTAATTAAAATCATTATAAGAGCGGGCGATTTAATTTGGTCGTCGACGTCGATTTCTTTAACAGAAAATGAATGTTCTGATATCCCTCTGCAGATATCGATTTGTCTCTTGGTCTGACCATTCATACAATCACTCGGCAATCGATTTTACCTCTCGCACAGGTCTCGAGAGCAACACAGATTAAGGCACGAGAACTCAACGTAGGCGGCAGACAGTTCAGGTTCCGGTGAACGAGTCGTTAACTGGGTCACTTCAGCTTCACCACGCCCTTACCCCGACCTTGCGTAACTGGCATGGCGCATGCGCGAGCGGCCCGAGTTAATGCTTTTTGTGTCTGTCAGAGATGCAGGAAGGATGGAGGTCTTTTGAGGGTATGGGCGTGTGATCTCGTGCACTCCTCCCTCGGTGATCATTATCTGTTGAGTCTGTAACTGATGGCTGTAATAGTTGTGTTGTGGAACAATTAGGTGTCCTTATAGTGAACTGAATGATATACATAATAGTAAAAGAAAGCAACAAGAAAGGGCTCAGTCTGAATAAAGGTCAAGGCATCAAGATGCGTAGAGATGTTGTAAAGCTGATGATAATCATCATCATCATGTGCCATACCGGTTGGCGTAGGCGATCATGTCCCTCCACAATCTTCTATCTACAGTGCATCGTATCAGTTGTGTTGTTGACATATGATGATAATAGCAGTACTAAAAAAAGAAGAAAAAAAGTGGTATGGTGACAGCTTTACGTGGTAATGGACAAAACAAAAGTGGTATGGTGACAGCTTTACGTGGTAATGGACAAAACAAAAGTGGTATGGTGACAGCTTTACGTGGTAATGGACAAAACAAAAGTGGTATGGTGACAGCTTTACGTGGTAATGGACAAAACAAAAGTGGTATGGTGACAGCTTTACGTGGTAATGGACAAAACAAAAGTGGTATGGTGACAGCTTTACGTGGTAATGGACAAAACAAAAGTGGACGTTTCGGTCAAGTAGTACACCGTCCTATATGTTTACACTAATACTTCAATGTGTAGACATTATCGCTGACATTGTCTCTATACTACCAGTACTAATCATAATTGTTGTTGTTACACAATAATTATTTCCACCATCACACATATTACCGCCGGGAATCCTCTCTTTTCCTACTCTAACATTCTTGATCAGTTAGCATGCCTTCTCTCAAAAAGTTCTGTAACTACCTGCACCGGTCCACTTTATCTGCCCTCCAACATCTACCACAAGACATCGCTGTCCTCTCTAAAGACCTCGCTTTCACAACCTATAAATTGACTAGATTCACCTGTCACGTTAATTTCCTCCACAACTGCCTTAGACTTAGAACTATCCCAAGCGGTTTTCTCACGAAATTCAAGCCCGTTATTCACTCCCTAACGGCAGCGAGATGCGCCATCTTGATAACATAGAAAAGCGATGCGCTTTCCAACTGATCAGGGCAGTTCTAGCGAACCACTCTAGGCTTCTTAACAGCTTCCATGACAGACGCAGATTTTTATTATCCCAACTTCGTTCTTCAGCGATCAGTTTCCAACTGATCAGGGCAGTTCTAGCGAACCACTCTAAAATTCTTAACAGCTTCCATGACAGACGCAGATTTTTATTATCCCAACTTCGTTCTTCAGCGATCAGTTTCCAACTGATCAGGGCAGTTCTAGCGAACCACTCTAAAATTCTTAACAGCTTCCATGACAGACGCAGATTTTTATTATCCCAACTTCGTTCTTCAGCGATCAGTTTCCAACTGATCAGGGCAGTTCTAGCGAACCACTCTAAAATTCTTAACAGCTTCCATGACAGACGCAGATTTTTATTATCCCAACTTCGTTCTTCAGCGATCAGTTTCCAACGGATCAGGGCAGTTCTAGCGAACCACTCTAAAATTCTTAACAGCTTCCGTAAGGGCTCCCGGTGGACATCTTGACTCATATAAATTCGTCCTATCAGACTGAATGTACACAAGGGCAAACAATAAACAGGATCTATTTGTATAATAATGAAATAAAAAAGAGAACTAAGATATCAGTAATAAACAGTGGTGCTGACCTCCATCGTTCACATCCAGGCCATGTTCTTGTACGGGTCAACTAGTTCTTGAGTTCGTCTCATCTCATTGCCGATGAATAGCACAAACATAGCAAGCAGACATTGTTACGCTTTGATGACTGCGATGTAGCAGCCTGGAGGGATATGAGATGGGGCAAAGAAGTGGGTTATAAGGGAAGAATAGAACAGGGGACAGTACAAAGATCATACAAAAACGAATATTAGTAGCAGTAGTAGAAGTAGTAGTAGTAGTAGTAGCTGTAATAGTAATAGTAGCAGTAGCAGTAGCAGCAGTAGTAGTAGTAGAAGCAGCTGTTGCAGTAGTAGCAGTTGTAGAAATGGCAGTAGTAGAAGTAGCAGTAGTAGAAGTAGCAGTAGTAGAAGTAGCAGTAGTTAACGTAATTAAAGTATATCCATTCACGTGAATGGGGACAAACCCAGAGTGCCAGACAAAGATGAGATAATCATGTTCAGTAGTGTGTCTGCATTTCTATGTCAGCGAAACATGGACACTCACTGCTGATCTTGAAGGAAGAATACAGGTTCTAGTGAGGAGATGCTCGAGGAAGATCTACCAATTCCAAAGATCCAAAGATAAATGAAAGACTTACTCATTCATCATCATTATCATTGATTGCCGTCTCCGCATCGAAGGTTGATTACCATGGAGCGCCATTCCGTTCTGTCTCTTTCTTTGGTAGTTCAGGTTGTCATAGGCTGACTTGTCCATCTTTTGATGTTACGCGTTCAGGTTAATGTTAGTCTCATTCTGCCTCTTTTACCTTGCATTTTCCCTGCCAAGATTACTTTTAGTAGGTTGCTCTGTTAGTTTTTGCCATTCCTATTCTTTTGTTTATTTCAGTTGTACATTTTCCATCACTGGTTATAGTATGTCCAAGGTAGTTGTAGTTCTGAACTGTCTCCAGGTCTATTCCTTCAATTTTGATATCCACTTGTGGATTTTGAGTATTTTTTGTTTATGATCATAGTTTTAGTCTTTTTCATATCCATATCTAATCCATATTTTTTGCTTCTCTTGTTCATTTTATTAAGTAATTGTTGTAGATCTTTAGGATTTTCTGCTAGTAGTACAGTATCATCAGCATATCTCAGGTTATTGATTATCTTTCCATTAATTTCTAGGCCTGGCATCTCTTTGATGTTTTTGAAGATTTGCTCAGTATAAAGATTGAACAAGCTTGGTGATAGGATGCATCCTTGTCTTACTACTCTTATATCAATACAAGACTGACTGCCAACCGTGAAAGAACTATTCTGTTCTATCCATGGAACCAGTTTCATTGCAGTCAAGAATTCCCCATATCCGCTCCAGCACTTGTCACAGCAATGCCCAAATTCATCGGCAAATGGTAAGGACATGATACAAGTAAATGATAAGGACATTATACCAGCAAATGGTAAGGACATTATACTAGCAAATGATAAGGACATTGTACCAGTAAATGGTAAGGACATTATACCAGCAAATGGTAAGGACATGATACAAGTAAATGATAAGGACATTATACCAGTAAATGGTAAGGACATGATACAAGTAAATGATAAGGACATTATACCAGTAAATGGTAAGGACATTATACCAGCAAATGGTAAGGACATTATACC
This sequence comes from Megaustenia siamemsis, assembly GCA_032433765.1. NCBI lineage: Eukaryota > Metazoa > Mollusca > Gastropoda > Stylommatophora > Ariophantidae > Megaustenia > Megaustenia siamemsis. Next base: position 2,360,912 of record JAVIAB010000025.1, on the reverse strand, counting down.
AGCAAATGGTAAGGACATTATACCAGATCTACAGAACTTGTTCAGAACAATTTCAGTCCGGACATAAGAGGATAAAGTAGATAAAGAAAGCGGTGGGATGATAACATCAGAGAATTGACAGAATTAACCTTCGTCACAACTCAGAAAGCAACTCATAAGTGGTCGAGATTTTAGGAAAAGTATGAGTTCGTCATCAAAAGTACCCAAAGGACACCAAGATTACTGGATTCATGAAAACAAAGGACAGATAGTTGCAGAGATTATTCGTCGAATGAAGACCGTACAAATGTGAGAGTCATGACTGGCAGTTCGCCATTATGTTGTGTCTACTTTGTGTTTGAACATGTAGTCTGGGCGTGACTGCCTGGCAATACCCCTGTATCGCGTTTCACGATGCTGACCTTTCCCCCGGCTACACAGTTGTACTATCATCTATTGATTACTTTCACCGATCGATGTTTCAAGAATTTTTCCCAAATCGATACTTTCCTATCCTGGCTTGACAGTTCCACCTTGACCTTTGAAGTGTAGAGCTGGTTGTACGAGCAATCGATTCTCGTGGTTTTCTACTATTTTCTGTTTCTTTCTCTCCCATCATATCTGGAGATATTTTTTTTAATTATCGTGGCACGCCTGACTTGTTGGGGTCGTCACGTCAATCAATCTTTTGGGTGGGGTTTATGATTTACAGGATTGTTCAAAAGTCTCTCTTTCTGGTGTTGGATGACTAAGAAAGGAATGAAGAAATATGTTCATCATCCGTCCTTAAAAGGGCGTTAATGGGGCGTTAAGTGAGTTAAGGTTAATTTCCACCTTTCGGCCCCTGCTTCAGCATGAGCTTATTAAGTGTACATACCACATTGCAATTCAATGAGTTAAATGTCAGTGCACAACCAGCCACCGTGTTTCAAAACTACTGGAATATAGATCAAGTAATTCGAGCCGTTACTAAAAGATAGGCTTCAATGTCTATGGCGATCAACCTACTACATCCCAAAGACATCTATCGACGTTGCAATGTGTATGAGAACTAAGTAGACCATGTCGACAATCACGTCCCTAGTTGCCATGACAACACTGGTTCAACTAATAAGATCTCGCTCTCCCACATTATCGTCACATATAGAAAGTTTAGGCAGGGCGAAGGACAAAAAAGTCATCCTTTAACCACGGTCGTTTAGATAAGAAACTGGAACAGAACTGTCAGAGATGGTCATTAGCAGCAAAACCATGTTTCTTTTATAAGTTCATCATCATCAAGTGCCATGCCTTCTTGCTTAGGTGATCATGTCTCTCCACAACTTTCGATCTCGACAGTTATTTATCATTTCTGTTCTTGACATTCTGCCAAGCCATTCTCTTAAGCTGTCTGGTATTTTTTCTCTTTGCTTTCCTCTTTCTCTTCGTCCCTCAATTTTCCCAGTTGTTACAATATATTCCAGTTGTTCTCTTCTCATTACATGGCCAAAAAATGATGATTGTTTCTTCCTAATATTGGAAATTAGCTCTCTTTTTGCTTTGGCCTCTTTCAGAACGTTTTCATTGCTCTTCTTAGCTGTCCATGGTATTCTCAATATTCTTCTGTAAAACCACATTTCTACAGACTCCAGTGATTTTCTTGTCTGTTGTCTTATTGTCCATGATTCACATCCATATGTTAAGACTGGCTCCACATATCATTTAAGAACTCTTTTTTCTTGTTTCTATTGTCAAAAATGGATTGCATAGTATCTTCCTAATTTTTTGGAAAGCTGCTTTTGCCTGAGCCATTCTGCATCTCACCTCTTTTGTACATCTTCCGTCTGAGGTTAACAAAGTTCCCAAATATTTGAATTCATTTACCTGTTTTAATATTGTTCCACTTGTCTTTATTTTACACTGAGGTGATGTCTTTTTCTTTGTTGTTACCATTACTTATGTCTTTTTGCTATTAAGGCTGAGTCCTTTATTTTTGTTTTCTTTCACTATATTGTCTAACATTTCTTTTAACTTATTTTCACTCTTACGATTAAGACTGTATCATCAGCATAACTTATGTTATTTATATTATGACCTCCAATTGTTATTCCAAGCATGCCCCTTATGGATCTTAAAATAATCTCACTATAAATATTAAACAAATCTGGTGACAGCACACAACCTTGTCTAACACCCTGTTTTATTTCTTGAAACATTCCCAATTGGTTTCCAGTTCTTATGGCCACTGTTTGTTGCCAGTACATGTTCTTTATTATCCTTAGATCTTTACTGTCTATGTTTATGCTTTCTTGCTATGTCATTTCCCCATATATATATATATATATGTATAAAACCGCGAGAGCTTAGTTTATCTCGAGTCAAAGACGGCACACATGACACAAACCATAATTATGCATGTCTGACAGTGTTTGGTATTGTTTTTTTTTAAAGTCCATATGTGAGCTCTCTCTGTCTCTCTCTCTCTCTCTCTCTCTCTCTCTCTCCATCTTTCTCTTTCTATTAATTATTCTTCTTAGAGTTTCATCTGACCTGCATTGTTTGCCCTGGGTGTCCATGGGAATGTCTGGTGTGCGAGTTGTGATCACATGACCGATGTACGCCCAGTGTCACCCCTGTTTTAACTTGCCACCTATTATTCTTTTGGTTTCTTCTCTTCTAGTTTCATTTAGAGATTAGCTAATTTATTTTTAAGACGAGAGCAAATCTGCAGCTATAGGAGACTTTATCAAATTGAGTTATCGGAAAAGTTCGAGTGAAGAAAGTGGTGTCACGAGTTTTTGTTGAAAGTTGAGTTTCTTTGACTTTTCTCACAAAAATACTTCTCCTATCAGGAGCTCAAGGCACATGCCTATAATGTCTCCAGTTTAGACTTGAAACTACAGCAACTTCCGGTATTGTTTTGTTTCATTGCTATGGCTTAATGTAAGTGTGAACTTTTGTACCGAAGATGGTATATGGTAAGTTGTAATGGTTTTCTTGAAATCCCAGCTTTTGCTGGAGAAGTTGGAGCTTCCCAGTCTAGTGGTATTGTACTACTATGTCTTCTATATCGATTAGTCCCACCATTAAGACGAGAACGCCAATCCTTGCCTCTGTTAAACAGTCTATATCAATAAGTCCCACTACTAAGACGAGAACACCAATCCTTGCCTCTGTTAAACAGTCTATATCAATAAGTCCCACTACTAAGACGAGAACGCCGATCCTTGCCTCTGTTAGACAGTCTATATCAATAAGTTCCATCACTAAGACAAAAACACCAATCCTTGCCTCTGTTAGACAATCTATATCAATAAGTCCCATCACTACGACAAAAACAACAATCCTTGCCTCTGTTAGACAGTCTATATCAATAAGTCCCATCACTAAGACAAAAACACCAATCTTTGCCTCTGTTAGACAATCTATTTCAATAAGTCACATCACTAAGACAAAAACACCAATCCTTGCCTCTGTTAAACATTCTATATCAATAAGTCCCATCACTAAGACAAAAACAATATATCCTTGACTCTGTTAGACAGTCTATATCAATAAGTCCCACTACTAAGACGAGAACGCCGATCCTTGCCTCTGTTAGACAGTCTATATCAATAAGTCCCATCACTACAACAAAAACACCAATACTTGCCTCTGTTAGACAGTCTATATCAATAAGTCCTATCACTAAGACAAAAGCACCAATCTTTGCCTCTGTTAGACAATCTATTTCAATAAGTCACATGACAAAGACAAAAACACCAATCCTTGCCTCTGTTAAACATTCTATATCAATAAGTTCTATCACTAAGACAAAAACACCAATCCTTGCCTCTGTTAAACATTCTATATCAATAAGTCCCATCACTAAGACAAAAACACCAATCCTTGCCTCTGTTAGACAGTCTATATCAATAAGTCCCATCACTAAGACAAAAACACCAATCATTGCCTCTGTTAGACAATCTATATCAATAAGTAAAATCACTACGACAAAAACACCAATACTTGCCTCTGTTAGACAGTCTATATCAATAAGTCCTATCACTAAGACAAAAGCACCAATCCTTGCCTCTGTTAGACAGTCTATATCAATAAGTCTCACTACTAAGACGAGAACGCTGATCCTTGCCTCTGTTAGACAATCTATATCAATAAGTCCCATCACTAAGACAAAAACACCAATCCTTGACTCTGTTAGACAGTCTATATCAATAAGTCCCACTACTAAGACGAGAACGCCGATCCTTGCCTCTGTTAAACAGTCTATATCAATAAGTCACATCACTAAGACAAAAACACCAATCCTTGCCTCTGTTATCCAGTCTATATCAATAAGTACCATCACTAAGACAAAAACACCAATCTTTGCCTCTGTTAGACAGTCTATATCAATAAGTCCCACTACTAAGACGAGAACGCCGATACTTGCCTCTGTTAGACAATCTATATCAATAAGTCCCATCACTAAGACAAAAACACCAATCCTTGCCTCTGTTAGACAGTCTATATCAATAAGTCCCACTACTAAGACGAGAACGCCAATCCTTGCCTCTGTTAGACAGTCTATATCAATAAGTCCCACTACTAAGACGAGAACACCAATCCTTGCCTCTGTTAGACAGTCTATATCAATAAGTCCCACTACTAAGATAAAAACACCAATCCTTGCCTCTGTTAGACAGTCTATATCAATAAGTCCCACTACTAAGATAAAAACACCAATCCTTGCCTCTGTTAGACAGTCTATATCAATAAATCCTACTACTAAGACGAGAACACCAATCCTTGCCTCTGTTAGACAGTCTATATCAATAAGTCCCACTACTAAGACGAGAACGCCGATCCTTGCCTCTGTTAGACAGTCTATATCAATAAGTCCCATCCCTAAGACAAAAACACCAATCCTTGCCTCTGTTAGACAGTCTATATCAATAAGTCCCACTACTAAGACGAGAACGCCAATCCTTGCCTCTGTTAAACAGTCTATATCAATAAGTCCCACCACTAAGACGAGAACACCAATCCTTGCCTCTGTAAGACAGTCTATATCAATAAGTCCCACTACTAAGACGAGAACACCAATCCTTGCCTCTGTTAGACAGTCTATATCAATAAGTCCCACTACTAAGACGAAAACACCAATCCTTGACTCTGTTAGACTGTCTATATCAATAAGTCCCACTACTAAGACAAAAACACCAATCCTTGCCTCTGTTAGACAGTCTATATCAATAAGTCCCACTACTAAGGCGAGAACGCCAATCCTTGCCTCTGTTAAACAGTCTATATCAATAAGTCCCACTACTAAGACGAGAACACCAATCCTTGCTTCTGTTAGACAGTCTATATCAATAAGTCCCACTACTAAGACGAGAACGCCGATCCTTGCCTCTGTTAGACAGTCTATATCAATAAGTCCCACTATTAAGACGAGAACACCAATCCTTGCTTCTGTTAGACAATCTATATCAATAAGTCCCACTACTAAGACGAGAACACCAATCCTTGCCTCTGTTAGACAGTCTATATCAATAATTCCCACTACTAAGACAAAAACACCAATCCTTACCTCTGTTAGACAGTCTATATCAATACGTCCCACTACTAAGTCAAAAACACCAATCCTTGCCTCTGTTAGACAATCTATATCAATAAGTCCCACTACTAAGACAAAAACACCAATCCTTGCCTCTGTTAGACAGTCTATATCAATAAGTCCCACTACTAAGACGAGAACACAAATCCTTGTCTCTGTTAGACAGTCTATATCAATAAGTCCCACTACTAAGACGAGAACGCCAATCCTTGCCTCTGTTAAACAGTCTATATCAATAAGTCCCACTACTAAGACGAGAACACCGATCCTTGACTCTGTTAGACAGTCTATATCAATAAGTCCCACTACTAAGACGAAAACGCCGATCCTTGACTCTGTTAGACAGTCTATATCAATAAGTCCCACTACTAAGACGAGAACGCCGATCCTTGCCTCTGTTAGACAGTCTATATCAATAAGTCCCACTACTAAGACGAGAACGTCGATCCTTGCCTCTGTTAAACTGTCTATATCAATAAGTCACATCACTAAGACAAAAACACCAATCCTTGCCTCTGTTATCCAGTCTATATCAATAAGTCCCATCACTAAGACAAAAACACCAATCTTTGCCTCTGTTAGACAGCCTATATCAATAAGTCCCACTACAAAGACGAGAACGCCGATACTTGCCTCTGTTAGACAATCTATATTAATAAGTCCCATCACTAAGACAAAAACACCAATCCTTGCCTCTGTTAGACAATCTATATCAATAAGTCCCATCACTAAGACAAAAACACCAATCCTTGACTCTGTTAGACAGTCTATATCAATAAGTCTCACTACTAAGACGAGAACACCAACCCTTGCCTCTGTTAAACAGTCTATATCAATAAGTCCCACTACTAAGACGAGAACGCCGATCCTTGCCTCTGTTAAACAGTCTATATCAATAAGTCCCACTACTAAGACGAGAACGCCGATCCTTGCCTCTGTTAAACAGTCTATATCAATAAGTCCCACTACTAAGACGAGAACGCCGATCCTTGCCTCGTTTAGACAGTCTATATCAATAAGTCCCACTACTAAGACGAGAACACCAATCCTTAGCTCTGTTAGACAGTCTATATCAATAAGTCCCACTACTAAGACGAGAACACCAATCCTTAGCTCTGTTAGACAGTCTATATCAATAAGTCCCACTACTAAGACGAGAACACCGATCCTTGACTCTGTTAGACAGTCTATATCAATAAGTCCCACTACTAAGACGAAAACGCCGATCCTTGACTCTGTTAGACAGTCTATATCAATAAGTCCCACTACTAAGACGAGAACGCCGATCCTTGCCTCTGTTAGACAGTCTATATCAATAAGTCCCACTACTAAGACGAGAACGTCGATCCTTGCCTCTGTTAAACTGTCTATATCAATAAGTCACATCACTAAGACAAAAACACCAATCCTTGCCTCTGTTATCCAGTCTATATCAATAAGTCCCATCACTAAGACAAAAACACCAATCTTTGCCTCTGTTAGACAATCTATATCAATAAGTCCCACTACTAAGACGAGAACACCAATCCTTGCCTCTGTTAGACAGTCTAAATCAATAAGTCCCACTACTAAGACGAGAACGCCGATCCTTGCCTCTGTTAAACAGTCTATATCAATAAGTCCAAATACTAAGACGAGAACACCGATCCTTGCCTCTGTTAGACAGTCTATATCAATAAGTCCCATCACTAAGACAAAAACACCAATCCTTGCCTCTGTTAGACAGTCTATATCAATAAGTCCCACTACTAAGACGAGAACGCCAATCCTTGCCTCTGTTAGACAGTCTATATCAATAAGTCCCACTACTAAGACGAGAACGCCGATCCTTGCCTCTGTTAGACAGTCTATATCAATAAGTCCCACTACTAAGACGAGAACACCGATCCTTGCCTCTGTTAAACAGTCTATATCAGTAAGTCCCACTACTAAGACGAGAACGCCAATCCTTGCCTCTGTTAAACAGTCTATATCAATAAGTCCCACTACTAAGACGAGAACACCGATCCTTGCCTCTGTTAGACAGTCTATATCAATAAGTCCCATCACTAAGACAAAAACACCAATCCTTGCCTCTGTTAGACAGTCTATATCAATAAGTCCCACTACTAAGACGAGAACGCCAATAATTGCCTCTGTTAAACAGTCTATATCAATAAGTCCCACTACTAAGACGAGAACACCAATCCTTGCCTCTGTTAGACAGTCTATATCAATAAGTCCCACTACTAAGACGAGAACACTAATCATTGCCTCTGTTAGACAGTCTATATCAATAAGTCCCACTACTAAGACGAGAACACCAATCCTTGCTTCTGTTAGACAATCTATATCAATAAGTCCCACTACTAAGACGAGAACACCAATCCTTGCCTCTGTTAGACAGTCTATATCAATAATTCCCACTACTAAGACAAAAACACCAATCCTTGCCTCTATTAGACAATCTATATCAATAAGTCCCATCACTAAGACAAAAACACCAATCCTTGACTCTGTTAGACAGTCTATATCAATAAGTCCCACTATTAAGACGAGAACGCCGATCCTTGCGTCTGTTAAACAGTCTATATCAATAAGTCACATCACTAAGACAAAAACACCAATCCTTGCCTCTGTTATCCAGTCTATATCAATAAGTCCCATCACTAAGACAAAAACACCAATCCTTGCCTCTGTTAGACAATCTATACCAATAAGTCCCATCACTAAGACAAAAACACCAATCCTTGACTCTGTTAGACAGTCTATATCAATAAGTCCCACTACTAAGACGAGAACACCAACCCTTGCCTCTGTTAAACAGTCTATATCAATATGTCCCACTACTAAGACGAGAACACCAATCCTTGCCTCTGTTAGACAGTCTATATCAATAAGTCCCACTACTAAGACGAGAACGCCGATCCTTGCCTCTGTTAGACAGTCTATATCAATAAATCCCACTACTAAGACGAGAACACCAATCCTTGCCTCTGTTAAACAGTCTATATCAATAAGTCCCACTACTAAGACGAGAACACCAATCCTTGTCTCTGTTAGACAGTCTATATCAATAAGTCCCACTACTAAGACGAGAACGCCGATCCTTGCCTCTGTTAGACAGTCTATATCAATAAGTCCCACTACTAAGACGAGAACACCAACCATTGCCTCTGTTAAACAGTCTATATCAATAAGTCCCACTACTAAGACGAGAACACCAATCCTTGCCTCTGTTAGACAGTCTATATCAATAAGTCCCACTACTAAGACGAGAACGCCAACCCTTGCCTCTGTTAAACAGTCTATATCAATAAGTCCCACTACTAAGACGAGAACACCAACCCTTGCCTCTGTTAGACAGTCTATATCAATAAGTACCACTACTAAGACGAGAACGCCAATCCTTGCCTCTGTTAGACAGTCTATATCAATAAGTCACACTACTAAGACGAGAACACCAATCCTTGCATCTGTTAGACAGTCTATATCAATAAGTCCCACTACTAAGATAAAAACACCAATCCTTGCCTCTGTTAGACAGTCTATATCAATAAGTCCCACTACTAAGACGAGAACACCAATCCTTGCCTCTGTTAAACAGTCTATATCAATAAGTCCCACTACTAAGATAAAAACACCAATCCTTGCCTCTGTTAGACAGTTTATATCAATAAGTCCCACTACTAAGACGAGAACACCAATCCTTGCCTCTGTTAAACAGTCTATATCAATAAGTCCCACTACTAAGACGAGAACACCAATCCTTGCCTCTGTTAGACAGTCTATATCAATAAGTCCCACTACTAAGACGAGAACGCCAATCCTTGCCTCTGTTAAACAGTCTATATCAATAAGTCCCACTACTAAGACGAGAACACCAATCCTTGCCTCTGTTAGACAGTCTATATCAATAAGTCCCACTACTAAGACGAGAACACCAATCCTTGCCTCTGTTAGACAGTCTATATCAATAAGTCCCACTACTAAGACGAGAACACCAATCCTTGCCTCTGTTAGACAGTCTATATCAATAAGTCCCACTACTAAGACGAAAACACCAATCCTTGCCTCTGTTAGACAGTCTATATCAATAAGTCCCACTACTAAGACGAGAACGCCAATCCTTGCCTCTGTTAGACAGTCTATATCAATAAGTCCCACTACTAAGACGAGAACACCAATCCTTGCCTCTGTTAAACAGTCTATATCAATAAGTCCCACTACTAAGACGAGAACACCAATCCTTGCCTCTGTTAGACAGTCTATATCAATAAGTCCCACTACTAAGACGAGAACACCAATCCTTGCCTCTGTTAGACAGTCTATATCAATAAGTCCCACTACTAAGACGAGAAACACCAATCCTTGCCTCTGTTAGACAGTCTATATCAATAAGTCCCACTACTAAGACGAAAACACCAATCCTTGCCTCTGTTAGACAGTCTATATCAATAAGTCCCACTACTAAGACGAGAACACCAATCCTTGCCTCTGTTAGACAGTCTATATCAATAAGTCCCACTACTAAGACGAGAACACCAATCCTTGCCTCTGTTAGACAGTCTATATCAATAAGTCCCACTACTAAGACGAGAACACCAATCCTTGCCTCTGTTAGACAGTCTATATCAATAAGTCCCACTACTAAGACGAGAACACCAATCCTTGCCTCTGTTAGACAGTCTATATCAATAAGTCCCACTACTAAGACAAAAACACCAATCCTTGCCTCTGTTAGACAGTCTATATCAATAAGTCCCACTACTAAGACGAGAACACCAATCCTTGCCTCTGTTAGACAGTCTATATCAATAAGTCCCACTACTAAGACGAGAAACACCAATCCTTGCCTCTGTTAGACAGTCTATATCAATAAGTCCCACTACTAAGACGAGAACACCAATCCTTGCCTCTGTTAGACAGTCTATATCAATAAGTCCCACTACTAAGACGAGAACACCAATCCTTGCCTCTGTTAGACAGTCTATATCAATAAGTCCCACTACTAAGACGAGAACACCAATCCTTGCCTCTGTTAGACAGTCTATATCAATAAGTCCCACTACTAAGACGAAAACACCAATCCTTGACTCTGTTAGACAGTCTATATCAATAAGTCCCACTACTAAGACGAAAACGCCAATCCTTGCCTCTGTTAGACAGTCTATATCAATAAGTCCCACTACTAAGACGAGAACACCAATCCTTGCCTCTGTTAGACAGTCTATATCAATAAGTCCCACTACTAAGACGAGAACACCAATCCTTGCCTCTGTTAGACAGTCTATATCAATAAGTCCCACTACTAAGACGAGAACACCAATCCTTGCCTCTGTTAGACAGTCTATATCAATAAGTCCCACTACTAAGACGAGAACACCGATCCTTGCCTCTGTTAGACAGTCTATATCAATAAGTCCCACTACTAAGACAAAACACCAATCCTTGCCTCTGTTAGACAGTCTATATCAATAAGTCCCACTACTAAGACGAGAACACCAATCCTTGCCTCTGTTAGACAGTCTATATCAATAAGTCCCACTACTAAGACGAGAACACCAATCCTTGCCTCTGTTAAACAGTCTATATCAATAAGTCCCACTACTAAGACGAGAACACCAATCCTTGCCTCTGTTAAACAGTCTATATCAATAAGTCCCACTACTAAGACGAGAACACCAATCCTTGCCTCTGTTAGACAGTCTATATCAATAAGTCCCACTACTAAGACGAGAACGCCGATCCTTGCCTCTGTTAGACAGTCTATATCAATAAGTCCCACTACTAAGACGAGAACACCAATCCTTGCCTCTGTTAGACAGTCTATATCAATAAGTCCCACTACTAAGACGAAAACACCAATCCTTGCTCTGTTAGACAGTCTATATCAATAAGTCCCACTACTAAGACGAGAACACCAATCCTTGCCTCTGTTAGACAGTCTATATCAATAAGTCCCACTACTAAGACGAGAACACCAATCCTTGCCTCTGTTAGACAGTCTATATCAATAAGTCCCACTACTAAGACGAGAACACCAATCCTTGCCTCTGTTAGACAGTCTATATCAATAAGTCCCACTACTAAGACGAGAACGCCAATCCTTGCCTCTGTTAGACAGTCTATATCAATAAGTCCCACTACTAAGACGAGAACGCCAATCCTTGCCTCTGTTAGACAGTCTATATCAATAAGTCCCACTACTAAGACGAGAACACCAATCCTTGCCTCTGTTAGACAATCTATATCAATAAGTCCCACTACTAAGACGAGAACACCAATCCTTGCCTCTGTTAGACAGTCTAAATCAATAAGTCCCACTACTAAGACGAGAACGCCGATCCTTGCCTCTGTTAGACAGTCTATATCAATAAGTCCCACTACTAAGACGAGAACACCGATCCTTGCCTCTGTTAGACAGTCTATATCAATAAGTCCCACTACTAAGACAAGAACACCAATCCTTGCCTCTGTTAGACAGTCTATATCAATAAGTCCCACTACTAAGACGAGAACACCAATCCTTGCCTCTGTTAGACAGTCTATATCAATAAGTCCCACTACTAAGACAAAAACACCAATCCTTGCCTCTGTTAGACAGTCTATATCAATAAGTCCCACTACTAAGACGAGAACGCCAATCCTTGCCTCTGTTAAACAGTCTATATCAATAAGTCCCACTACTAAGACGAGAACACCAATCCTTGCCTCTGTTAGACAGTCTATATCAATAAGTCCCACTACTAAGACGAGAACACCAATCCTTGCCTCTGTTAGACAGTCTATATCAATAAGTCCCACTACTAAGACGAGAACACCAATCCTTGCCTCTGTTAGACAGTCTATATCAATAAGTCCCACTACTAAGACGAGAACACCAATCCTTGCCTCTGTTAGACAGTCTATATCAATAAGTCCCACTACTAAGACGAGAACACCAATCCTTGCCTCTGTTAGACAGTCTATATCAATAAGTCCCACTACTAAGACGAAAACACCAATCCTTGCCTCTGTTAGACAGTCTATATCAATAAGTCCCACTACTAAGACGAGAACACCAATCCTTGCGTCTGTTAGACAGTCTATATCAATAAGTCCCACTACTAAGACGAAAACACCAATCCTTGCCTCTGTTAGACAGTCTATATCAATAAGTCCCACTACTAAGACAAAAACACCAATCCTTGCCTCTGTTAGACAATCTATATCAATAAGTCCCATCACTAAGACAAAAACACCAATCCTTGACTCTGTTAGACAGTCTATATCAATAAGTCCCACTACTAAGACGAGAACACCAATCCTTGCCTCTGTTAAACAGTCTATATCAATAAGTCCCACTACTAAGACGAGAACACCAATCCTTGCCTCTGTTAGACAGTCTATATCAATAAGTCCCACTACTAAGACGAGAACACCAATCCTTGCCTCTGTTAGACAGTCTATATCAATAAGTCCCATACTAAGACGAGAACACCAATCCTTGCCTCTGTTAGACAGTCTATATCAATAAGTCCCACTACTAAGACGAGAACACCAATCCTTGCCTCTGTTAGACAGTCTATATCAATAAGTCCCACTACTAAGACGAGAACACCAATCCTTGCCTCTGTTAGACAGTCTATATCAATAAGTCCCACTACTAAGACGAGAACACCAATCCTTGCCTCTGTTAGACAGTCTATATCAATAAGTCCCACTACTAAGACGAGAACACCAATCCTTGCCTCTGTTAGACAGTCTATATCAATAAGTCCCACTACTAAGACGAGAACACCAATCCTTGCCTCTGTTAGACAGTCTATATCAATAAGTCCCACTACTAAGACGAGAACACCAATCCTTGCCTCTGTTAGACAGTCTATATCAATAAGTCCCACTACTAAGACGAGAACGCCAATCCTTGCCTCTGTTAGACAGTCTATATCAATAAGTCCCACTACTAAGACGAGAACACCAATCCTTGCCTCTGTTAGACAGTCTATATCAATAAGTCCCACTACTAAGACGAGAACACCAATCCTTGCCTCTGTTAGACAGTCTATATCAATAAGTCCCACTACTAAGACGAGAACACCGATCCTTGCCTCTGTTAAACAGTCTATATCAATAAGTCCCACTACTAAGACGAGAACACCAATCCTTGCCTCTGTTAGACAGTCTATATCAATAAGTCCCACTACTAAGACGAGAACACCAATCCTTGCCTCTGTTAGACAGTCTATATCAATAAGTCCCACTACTAAGACGAGAACGCCAATCCTTGCCTCTGTTAGACAGTCTATATCAATAAGTCCCACTACTAAGACGAGAACGCCAATCCTTGCCTCTGTTAGACAGTCTATATCAATAAGTCCCACTACTAAGACGAGAACACCGATCCTTGCCTCTGTTAGACAGTCTATATCAATAAGTCCCACTACTAAGACGAGAACGCCGATCCTTGCCTCTGTTAGACAGTCTATATCAATAAGTCCCACTACTAAGACGAGAACACCAATCCTTGCCTCTGTTAGACAGTCTATATCAATAAGTCCCACTACTAAGACGAGAACACCAATCCTTGCCTCTGTTAGACAGTCTATATCAATAAGTCCCACTACTAAGACAAAAACACCAATCCTTGCCTCTGTTAGACAGTCTATATCAATAAGTCCCACTACTAAGACGAGAACACCAATCCTTGCCTCTGTTAAACAGTCTATATCAATAAGTCCCACTACTAAGACGAGAACACCAATCCTTGCCTCTGTTAGACAGTCTATATCAATAAGTCCCACTACTAAGACGAGAACACCAATCCTTGCCTCTGTTAGACAGTCTATATCAATAAGTCCCACTACTAAGACGAGAACACCAATCCTTGCCTCTGTTAGACAGTCTATATCAATAAGTCCCACTACTAAGACGAAAACACCAATCCTTGCCTCTGTTAGACAGTCTATATCAATAAGTCCCACTACTAAGACAAAAACACCAATCCTTGCCTCTGTTAGACAGTCTATATCAATAAGTCCCACTACTAAGACGAGAACGCCAATCCTTGCCTCTGTTAAACAGTCTATATCAATAAGTCCCACTACTAAGACGAGAACACCAATCCTTGCCTCTGTTAGACAGTCTATATCAATAAGTCCCACTACTAAGACGAGAACGCCAATCCTTGCCTCTGTTAGACAGTCTATATCAATAAGTCCCACTACTAAGACGAGAACACCAATCCTTGCTCTGTTAGACAGTCTATATCAATAAGTCCCACTACTAAGACGAGAACACCAATCCTTGCCTCTGTTAGACAGTCTATATCAATAATCCCACTACTAAGACGAGAACACCAATCCTTGCCTCTGTTAGACAGTCTATATCAATAAGTCCCACTACTAAGACGAGAACACCGATCCTTGCCTCTGTTAGACAGTCTATATCAATAAGTCCCACTACTAAGACGAGAACACCAATCCTTGCCTCTGTTAGACAGTCTATATCAATAAGTCCCACTACTAAGACGAGAACACCAATCCTTGCCTCTGTTAGACAGTCTATATCAATAAGTCCCACTACTAAGACGAGAACACCAATCCTTGCCTCTGTTAGACAGTCTATATCAATAAGTCCCACTACTAAGACGAGAACACCAATCCTTGCCTCTGTTAGACAGTCTATATCAATAAGTCCCACTACTAAGACGAGAACACCAATCCTTGCCTCTGTTAGACAGTCTATATCAATAAGTCCCACTACTAAGACGAGAACACCAATCCTTGCCTCTGTTAGACAGTCTATATCAATAAGTCCCACTACTAAGACGAGAACACCAATCCTTGCCTCTGTTAGACAGTCTATATCAATAAGTCCACTACTAAGACGAGAACACCAATCCTTGCCTCTGTTAGACAGTCTATATCAATAAGTCCCACTACTAAGACGAGAACACCAATCCTTGCCTCTGTTAGACAGTCTATATCAATAAGTCCCACTACTAAGACGAGAACACCAATCCTTGCCTCTGTTAGACAGTCTATATCAATAAGTCCCACTACTAAGACGAGAACACCAATCCTTGCCTCTGTTAGACAGTCTATATCAATAAGTCCCACTACTAAGACGAGAACACCAATCCTTGCCTCTGTTAGACAGTCTATATCAATAAGTCCCACTACTAAGACGAAAACACCAATCCTTGCCTCTGTTAGACAGTCTATATCAATAAGTCCCACTACTAAGACGAGAACGCCAATCCTTGCCTCTGTTAGACAGTCTATATCAATAAGTCCCACTACTAAGACGAGAACACCAATCCTTGCCTCTGTTAGACAGTCTATATCAATAAGTCCCACTACTAAGACGAGAACACCAATCCTTGCCTCTGTTAGACAGTCTATATCAATAAGTCCCACTACTAAGACGAGAACACCGATCCTTGCTCTGTTAGACAGTCTATATCAATAAGTCCCACTACTAAGACGAGAACACCAATCCTTGCCTCTGTTAGACAGTCTATATCAATAAGTCCCACTACTAAGACGAGAACGCCAATCCTTGCCTCTGTTAGACAGTCTATATCAATAAGTCCCATCACTAAGACAAAAACACCAATCCTTGCCTCTGTTAGACAGTCTATATCAATAAGTCCCACTACTAAGACGAGAACGCCAATCCTTGCCTCTGTTAAACAGTCTATATCAATAAGTCCCACTACTAAGACGAGAACACCAATCCTTGCCTCTGTTAGACAGTCTATATCAATAAGTCCCACTACTAAGACGAGAACACCAATCCTTGCCTCTGTTAGACAGTCTATATCAATAAGTCCCACTACTAAGACGAGAACACCAATCCTTGCCTCTGTTAGACAGTCTATATCAATAAGTCCCACTACTAAGACGAGAACACCAATCCTTGCCTCTGTTAGACAGTCTATATCAATAAGTCCCACTACTAAGACGAAAACACCAATCCTTGCCTCTGTTAGACAGTCTATATCAATAAGTCCCACTACTAAGACGAGAACGCCAATCCTTGCCTCTGTTAGACAGTCTATATCAATAAGTCCCACTACTAAGACGAGAACACCAATCCTTGCCTCTGTTAGACAGTCTATATCAATAAGTCCCACTACTAAGACGAGAACACCAATCCTTGCCTCTGTTAGACAGTCTATATCAATAAGTCCCACTACTAAGACGAGAACGCCAATCCTTGCCTCTGTTAGACAGTCTATATCAATAAGTCCCACTACTAAGACGAGAACACCAATCCTTGCCTCTGTTAGACAGTCTATATCAATAAGTCCCACTACTAAGACGAGAACACCAATCCTTGCCTCTGTTAGACAGTCTATATCAATAAGTCCCACTACTAAGACGAGAACACCAATCCTTGCCTCTGTTAGACAGTCTATATCAATAAGTCCCACTACTAAGACAAGAACACCAATCCTTGCCTCTGTTAGACAGTCTATATCAATAAGTCCCACTACTAAGACGAGAACACCAATCCTTGCCTCTGTTAGACAGTCTATATCAATAAGTCCCACTACTAAGACGAGAACACCAATCCTTGCCTCTGTTAGACAGTCTATATCAATAAGTCCCACTACTAAGACGAGAACACCAATCCTTGCCTCTGTTAGACAGTCTATATCAATAAGTCCCAATACTAAGACGAGAACACCAATCCTTGCCTCTGTTAGACAGTCTATATCAATAAGTCCCACTACTAAGACGAGAACACCAATCCTTGCCTCTGTTAGACAGTCTATATCAATAAGTCCCACTACTAAGACGAGAACACCAATCCTTGCCTCTGTTAGACAGTCTATATCAATAAGTCCCACTACTAAGACGAGAACACCAATCTTTGCCTCTGTTAGACAGTCTATATCAATAAGTCCCACTACTAAGACGAGAACACCAATCCTTGCCTCTGTTAGACAGTCTATATCAATAAGTCCCACTACTAAGACGAGAACACCGATCCTTGCCTCTGTTAGACAGTCTATATCAATAAGTCCCACTACTAAGACAAAAACACCAATCCTTGCCTCTGTTAGACAGTCTATATCAATAAGTCCCATCACTAAGACAAAAACACCAATCCTTGCCTCTGTTAGACAGTCTATATCAATAAGTCCCACTACTAAGACGAGAACGCCGATCCTTGCCTCTGTTAGACAGTCTATATCAATAAGTCCCATCACTAAGACGAAAACACCAATCCTTGCCTCTGTTAGACAGTCTATATCAATAAGTCCCATCACTAAGACAAAAACACCAATCCTTGCCTCTGTTAGACAGTCTATATCAATAAGTCCCACTACTAAGACGAAAACACCAATCCTTGCCTCTGTTAGACAGTCTATATCAATAAGTCCCACTACTAAGACGAGAACACCAATCCTTGCCTCTGTTAGACAGTCTATATCAATAAGTCCCACTACTAAGACGAGAACACCAATCCTTGCCTCTGTTAGACAGTCTATATCAATAAGTCCCACTACTAAGACGAGAACACCAATCCTTGCCTCTGTTAGACAGTCTATATCAATAAGTCCCACTACTAAGACGAGAACACCAATCCTTGCCTCTGTTAGACAGTCTATATCAATAAGTCCCACTACTAAGACGAGAACACCAATCCTTGCCTCTGTTAGACAGTCTATATCAATAAGTCCCACTACTAAGACGAGAACACCAATCCTTGCCTCTGTTAGACAGTCTATATCAATAAGTCCCACTACTAAGACGAGAACACCAATCCTTGCCTCTGTTAGACAGTCTATATCAATAAGTCCCACTACTAAGACGAGAACACCAATCCTTGCCTCTGTTAGACAGTCTATATCAATAAGTCCCACTACTAAGACGAGAACACCAATCCTTGCCTCTGTTAGACAGTCTATATCAATAAGTCCCACTACTAAGACGAGAACACCAATCCTTGCCTCTGTTAGACAGTCTATATCAATAAGTCCCACTACTAAGACAAAAACACCAATCCTTGCCTCTGTTAGACAGTCTATATCAATAAGTCCCACTACTAAGACGAGAACACCAATCCTTGCCTCTGTTAGACAGTCTATATCAATAAGTCCCACTACTAAGACGAGAACACCAATCCTTGCCTCTGTTAGACAGTCTATATCAATAAGTCCCACTACTAAGACGAGAACACCAATCCTTGCCTCTGTTAGACAGTCTATATCAATAAGTCCCACTACTAAGACGAGAACACCAATCCTTGCCTCTGTTAGACAGTCTATATCAATAAGTCCCACTACTAAGACGAGAACACCAATCCTTGCCTCTGTTAAACAGTCTATATCAATAAGTCCCACTACTAAGACGAGAACACCAATCCTTGCCTCTGTTAGACAGTCTATATCAATAAGTCCCACTACTAAGACGAGAACGCCAATCCTTGCCTCTGTTAGACAGTCTATATCAATAAGTCCCACTACTAAGACGAGAACACCAATCCTTGCCTCTGTTAGACAGTCTATATCAATAAGTCCCACTACTAAGACGAGAACACCAATCCTTGCCTCTGTTAAACAGTCTATATCAATAAGTCCCACTACTAAGACGAGAACACCAATCCTTGCCTCTGTTAAACAGTCTATATCAATAAGTCCCACTACTAAGACGAGAACGCCAATCCTTGCCTCTGTTAAACAGTCTATATCAATAAGTCCCACTACTAAGACGAGAACACCAATCCTTGCCTCTGTTAGACAGTCTATATCAATAAGTCCCACTACTAAGACGAGAACACCAATCCTTGCCTCTGTTAAACAGTCTATATCAATAAGTCCCACTACTAAGACGAGAACACCAATCCTTGCCTCTGTTAGACAGTCTATATCAATAAGTCCCACTACTAAGACGAGAACACCAATCCTTGCCTCTGTTAGACAGTCTATATCAATAAGTCCCACTACTAAGACGAGAACACCAATCCTTGCCTCTGTTAGACAGTCTATATCAATAAGTCCCACTACTAAGACGAGAACACCAATCCTTGCCTCTGTTAGACAGTCTATATCAATAAGTCCCACTACTAAGACGAGAACACCAATCCTTGCCTCTGTTAGACAGTCTATATCAATAAGTCCCACTACTAAGACGAGAACGCCAATCCTTGCCTCTGTTAGACAGTCTATATCAATAAGTCCCACTACTAAGACGAGAACGCCAATCCTTGCCTCTGTTAGACAGTCTATATCAATAAGTCCCACTACTAAGACGAGAACGCCAATCCTTGCCTCTGTTAGACAGTCTATATCAATAAGTCCCACTACTAAGACGAGAACACCAATCCTTGCCTCTGTTAGACAGTCTATATCAATAAGTCCCACTACTAAGACGAGAACGCCAATCCTTGCCTCTGTTAGACAGTCTATATCAATAAGTCCCACTACTAAGACGAGAACACCGATCCTTGCCTCTGTTAGACAGTCTATATCAATAAGTCCCACTACTAAGACGAGAACACCAATCCTTGCCTCTGTTAGACAGTCTATATCAATAAGTCCCACTACTAAGACGAGAACACCAATCCTTGCCTCTGTTAGACAGTCTATATCAATAAGTCCCACTACTAAGACGAGAACACCAATCCTTGCCTCTGTTAGACAGTCTATATCAATAAGTCCCACTACTAAGACGAGAACACCAATCCTTGCCTCTGTTAGACAGTCTATATCAATAAGTCCCACTACTAAGACAAAAACACCAATCCTTGCCTCTGTTAGACAGTCTATATCAATAAGTCCCACTACTAAGACAAAAACACCAATCCTTGCCTCTGTTAGACAGTCTATATCAATAAGTCCCACTACTAAGACAAGAACACCAATCCTTGCCTCTGTTAGACAGTCTATATCAATAAGTCCCACTACTAAGACGAGAACACCAATCCTTGCCTCTGTTAGACAGTCTATATCAATAAGTCCCACTACTAAGACGAGAACACCAATCCTTGCCTCTGTTAGACAGTCTATATCAATAAGTCCCACTACTAAGACGAGAACACCAATCCTTGCCTCTGTTAGACAGTCTATATCAATAAGTCCCACTACTAAGACGAGAACACCATCCTTGCCTCTGTTAGACAGTCTATATCAATAAGTCCCACTACTAAGACGAGAACACCAATCCTTGCCTCTGTTAGACAGTCTATATCAATAAGTCCCACTACTAAGACGAGAACACCAATCCTTGCCTCTGTTAGACAGTCTATATCAATAAGTCCCACTACTAAGACGAGAACACCAATCCTTGCCTCTGTTAGACAGTCTATATCAATAAGTCCCACTACTAAGACGAAAACACCAATCCTTGCCTCTGTTAGACAGTCTATATCAATAAGTCCCACTACTAAGACGAGAACACCAATCCTTGCCTCTGTTAGACAGTCTATATCAATAAGTCCCACTACTAAGACGAGAACACCAATCCTTGCCTCTGTTAGACAGTCTATATCAATAAGTCCCACTACTAAGACAAAACACCAATCCTTGCCTCTGTTAGACAGTCTATATCAATAAGTCCCACTACTAAGACGAGAACACCAATCCTTGCCTCTGTTAGACAGTCTATATCAATAAGTCCCACTACTAAGACGAGAACACCAATCCTTGCCTCTGTTAGACAGTCTATATCAATAAGTCCCACTACTAAGACGAGAACACCAATCCTTGCCTCTGTTAGACAGTCTATATCAATAAGTCCCACTACTAAGACGAGAACACCAATCCTTGCCTCTGTTAGACAGTCTATATCAATAAGTCCCACTACTAAGACGAGAACACCAATCCTTGCCTCTGTTAGACAGTCTATATCAATAAGTCCCACTACTAAGACGAGAACACCAATCCTTGCCTCTGTTAGACAGTCTATATCAATAAGTCCCACTACTAAGACAAAACACCAATCCTTGCCTCTGTTAGACAGTCTATATCAATAAGTCCCACTACTAAGACGAGAACACCAATCCTTGCCTCTGTTAGACAGTCTATATCAATAAGTCCCACTACTAAGACAAAAACACCAATCCTTGCCTCTGTTAGACAGTCTATATCAATAAGTCCCATCACTAAGACAAAACACCAATCCTTGCCTCTGTTAGACAGTCTATATCAATAAGTCCCACTACTAAGACGAGAACACCAATCCTTGCCTCTGTTAGACAGTCTATATCAATAAGTCCCACTACTAAGACGAGAACACCAATCCTTGCCTCTGTTAGACAGTCTATATCAATAAGTCCCACTACTAAGACAAAAACACCAATCCTTGCCTCTGTTAGACAGTCTATATCAATAAGTCCCACTACTAAGACGAGAACACCAATCCTTGCCTCTGTTAGACAGTCTATATCAATAAGTCCCACTACTAAGACGAGAACACCAATCCTTGCCTCTGTTAGACAGTCTATATCAATAAGTCCCACTACTAAGACGAGAACACCAATCCTTGCCTCTGTTAGACAGTCTATATCAATAAGTCCCACTACTAAGACGAGAACGCCAATCCTTGCCTCTGTTAGACAGTCTATATCAATAAGTCCCACTACTAAGACGAGAACACCAATCCTTGCCTCTGTTAAACAGTCTATATCAATAAGTCCCACTACTAAGACGAGAACACCAATCCTTGCCTCTGTTAGACAGTCTATATCAATAAGTCCCACTACTAAGACGAGAACACCAATCCTTGCCTCTGTTAGACAGTCTATATCAATAAGTCCCACTACTAAGACGAGAACACCAATCCTTGCCTCTGTTAAACAGTCTATATCAATAAGTCCCACTACTAAGACGAGAACACCAATCCTTGCCTCTGTTAAACAGTCTATATCAATAAGTCCCACTACTAAGACGAGAGCACCAATCCTTGCCTCTGTTAAACAGTCTATATCAATAAGTCCCACTACTAAGACGAGAACGCCAATCCTTGCCTCTGTTAAACAGTCTATATCAATAAGTCCCACTACTAAGACGAGAACACCAATCCTTGCCTCTGTTAGACAGTCTATATCAATAAGTCCCACTACTAAGACGAGAACACCAATCCTTGCCTCTGTTAGACAGTCTATATCAATAAGTCCCACTACTAAGACGAGAACACCAATCCTTGCCTCTGTTAAACAGTCTATATCAATAAGTCCCACTACTAAGACGAGAACGCCAATCCTTGCCTCTGTTAGACAGTCTATATCAATAAGTCCCACAACTAAGACGAGAACGCCGATCCTTGCCTCTGTTAGACAGTCTATATCAATAAGTCCCACTACTAAGACGAGAACGCCGATCCTTGCCTCTGTTAGACAGTCTATATCAATAAGTCCCACTACTAAGACGAGAACACCAATCCTTGCCTCTGTTAGACAGTCTATATCAATAAGTCCCACTACTAAGACGAGAACGCCGATCCTTGCCTCTGTTAGACAGTCTATATCAATAAGTCCCACTACTAAGACGAGAACGCCGATCCTTGCCTCTGTTAGACAGTCTATATCAATAAGTCCCACTACTAAGACGAGAACGCCAATCCTTGCCTCTGTTAGACAGTCTATATCAATAAGTCCCACTACTAAGACGAGAACACCAATCCTTGCCTCTGTTAGACAGTCTATATCAATAAGTCCCACTACTAAGACGAGAACGCCGATCCTTGCCTCTGTTAGACAGTCTATATCAATAAGTCCCACTACTAAGACGAGAACGCCGATCCTTGACTCTGTTAGACAGTCTATATCAATAAGTCCCACTACTAAGACGAGAACACCAATCCTTGCCTCTGTTAGACAGTCTATATCAATAAGTCCCACTACTAAGACGAGAACACCAATCCTTGCCTCTGTTAGACAGTCTATATCAATAAGTCCCACTACTAAGACGAGAAACACCAATCCTTGCCTCTGTTAGACAGTCTATATCAATAAGTCCCACTACTAAGACGAAAACACCAATCCTTGCCTCTGTTAGACAGTCTATATCAATAAGTCCCACTACTAAGACGAGAACACCAATCCTTGCCTCTGTTAGACAGTCTATATCAATAAGTCCCACTACTAAGACAAAAACACCAATCCTTGCCTCTGTTAGACAGTCTATATCAATAAGTCCCACTACTAAGACAAAAACACCAATCCTTGCCTCTGTTAGACAGTCTATATCAATAAGTCCCACTACTAAGACGAGAACACCAATCCTTGCCTCTGTTAGACAGTCTATATCAATAAGTCCCACTACTAAGACGAGAACACCAATCCTTGACTCTGTTAGACAGTCTATATCAATAAGTCCCACTACTAAGACGAGAACACCAATCCTTGCTCTGTTAGACAGTCTATATCAATAAGTCCCACTACTAAGACGAGAACACCAATCCTTGCCTCTGTTAGACAGTCTATATCAATAAGTCCCACTACTAAGACGAGAACACCAATCCTTGCCTCTGTTAGTCTATATCAATAAGTCCCACTACTAAGACGAGAACACCAATCCTTGCCTCTGTTAGACAGTCTATATCAATAAGTCCCACTACTAAGACAAAAACACCAATCCTTGCCTCTGTTAGACAGTCTATATCAATAAGTCCCACTACTAAGACGAGAACACCAATCCTTGCCTCTGTTAGACAGTCTATATCAATAAGTCCCACTACTAAGACGAGAACACCAATCCTTGCCTCTGTTAGACAGTCTATATCAATAAGTCCCACTACTAAGACGAGAACACCAATCCTTGCCTCTGTTAGACAGTCTATATCAATAAGTCCCACTACTAAGACAAAAACACCAATCCTTGCCTCTGTTAGACAGTCTATATCAATAAGTCCCACTACTAAGACAAAAACACCAATCCTTGCCTCTGTTAGACAGTCTATATCAATAAGTCCCACTACTAAGACGAGAACACCAATCCTTGCCTCTGTTAGACAGTCTATATCAATAAGTCCCACTACTAAGACGAGAACACCAATCCTTGCCTCTGTTAGACAGTCTATATCAATAAGTCCCACTACTAAGACGAGAACGCCAATCCTTGCCTCTGTTAGACAGTCTATATCAATAAGTCCCACTACTAAGACGAGAACACCAATCTTGCCTCTGTTAGACAGTCTATATCAATAAGTCCACTACTAAGACGAGAACACCAATCTTTGCCTCTGTTAGACAGTCTATATCAATAAGTCCCACTACTAAGACGAGAACACCGATCCTTGCCTCTGTTAGACAGTCTATATCAATAAGTCCCACTACTAAGACGAGAACACCGATCCTTGCCTCTGTTAGACAGTCTATATCAATAAGTCCCACTACTAAGACGAGAACACCAATCCTTGCCTCTGTTAGACAGTCTATATCAATAAGTCCCACTACTAAGACGAGAACACCAATCCTTGCCTCTGTTAGACAGTCTATATCAATAAGTCCCACTACTAAGACGAGAACACCAATCCTTGCCTCTGTTAGACAGTCTATATCAATAAGTCCCTACTAAGACAAAAACACCAATCCTTGCCTCTGTTAGACAGTCTATATCAATAAGTCCCATACTAAGACAAAAACGCCAATCCTTGCCTCTGTTAGACAGTCTATATCAATAAGTCCCATACTAAGACAAAACACCAATCCTTGCCTCTGTTAGACAGTCTATATCAATAAGTCCCACTACTAAGACGAGAACACCAATCCTTGCCTCTGTTAGACATCTATATCAATAAGTCCCACTACTAAGACGAGAACGCCAATCCTTGCCTCTGTTAGACAATCTATATCAATAAGTCCCACTACTAAGACGAGAACGCCGATCCTTGCCTCTGTTAGACAGTCTATATCAATAAGTCCCACTACTAAGACGAGAACACCAATCCTTGCCTCTGTTAGAACAGTCTATATCAATAAGTCCCACTACTAAGACGAGAACACCAATCCTTGCCTCTGTTATCCAGTCTATATCAATAAGTCCCATCACTAAGACAAAAACACCAATCCTTGCCTCTGTTAGACAGTCTATATCAATAAGTCCCACTACTAAGACGAGAACGCCGATCCTTGCCTCTGTTAGACAGTCTATATCAATAAGTCCCACTACTAAGACGAGAACACCAATCCTTGCCTCTGTTAAACAGTCTATATCAATAAGTCCCACTACTAAGACGAGAACACCAATCCTTGCCTCTGTTAAACAGTCTATATCAATAAGTCCCACTACTAAGACGAGAACACCAATCCTTGCCTCTGTTAGACAGTCTATATCAATAAGTCCCACTACTAAGACGAGAACACCAATCCTTGCCTCTGTTAGACAGTCTATATCAATAAGTCCCACTACTAAGACAAAAACACCAATCCTTGCCTCTGTTAGACAGTCTATATCAATAAGTCCCACTACTAAGACGAGAACACCAATCCTTGCCTCTGTTAGACAGTCTATATCAATAAGTCCCACTACTAAGACGAGAACACCAATCCTTGCCTCTGTTAGACAGTCTATATCAATAAGTCCCACTACTAAGACAAAAACACCAATCCTTGCCTCTGTTAGACAGTCTATATCAATAAGTCCCACTACTAAGACGAGAACACCAATCCTTGCCTCTGTTAGACAGTCTATATCAATAAGTCCCACTACTAAGACGAGAACGCCAATCCTTGCCTCTGTTAAACAGTCTATATCAATAAGTCCCACTACTAAGACGAGAACGCCAATCCTTGCCTCTGTTAAACAGTCTATATCAATAAGTCCCACTACTAAGACGAGAACGCCAATCCTTGCCTCTGTTAAACAGTCTATATCAATAAGTCCCACTACTAAGACGAGAACACCAATCCTTGCCTCTGTTAGACAGTCTATATCAATAAGTCCCACTACTAAGACGAGAACGCCAATCCTTGTCTCTGTTAGACAGTCTATATCAATAAGTCCCACTACTAAGACGAGAACGCCAATCCTTGCCTCTGTTAAACAGTCTATATCAATAAGTCCCACTACTAAGACGAGAACGCCAATCCTTGCCTCTGTTAAACAGTCTATATCAATAAGTCCTACTACTAAGACGAGAACGCCAATCCTTGCCTCTGTTAAACAGTATATATAAATAAGTCCCACTACTAAGACGAGAACACCAATCCTTGCCTCTGTTAAACAGTCTATATAATAAGTCCCACTACTAAGACGAGAACGCCAATCCTTGCCTCTGTTAAACAGTCTATATCAATAAGTCCCACTACTAAGACGAGAACGCCAATCCTTGCCACTGTTAGACAGTCTATATCAATAAGTCCCACCACTAAGACGAGAACACCAATCCTTGCCTCTGTTAAACAGTCTATATCAATAAGTCCCACTACTAAGACGAGAACGCCGATCCTTGCCTCTGTTAGACATTCTATATCAATAAGTCCCACTACTAAGACGAGAGCACCAATCCTTGCCTCTGTTAGACAGTCCATATCAATAAGTCCCACTACTAAGACGAGAACACCAATCCTTGCCTCTGTTAGACATTCTATATCAATAAGTCCCACTACTAAGACGAGAACGCCGATCCTTGCCTCTGTTAGACAGTCTATATCAATAAGTCCCACTACTAAGACGAGAACACCAATCCTTGCCTCTGTTAGACAGTCTATATCAATAAGTCCCACTACTAAGACGAGAACGCCGATCCTTGCCTCTGTTAGACAGTCTATATCAATAAGTCCCACTACTAAGACGAGAACGCCGATCCTTGACTCTGTTAGACAGTCTATATCAATAAGTCCCACTACTAAGACGAGAACGCCGATCCTTGACTCTGATAGACAGTCTATATCAATAAGTCCCACTACTAAGACGAGAACACCAATCCTTGCCTCTGTTAGACAGTCTATATCAATAAGTCCCACTACTAAGACGAGAACACCAATCCTTGCCTCTGTTAGACAGTCTATATCAATAAGTCCCACTACTAAGACAAAAACACCAATCCTTGCCTCTGTTAGACAGTCTATATCAATAAGTCCCACTACTAAGACAAAAACACCAATCCTTGCCTCTGTTAGACAGTCTATATCAATAAGTCCCACTACTAAGACAAAAACACCAATCCTTGCCTCTGTTAGACAGTCTATATCAATAAGTCCCACTACTAAGACGAGAACACCAATCCTTGCCTCTGTTAGACAGTCTATATCAATAAGTCCCACTACTAAGACGAGAACACCAATCCTTGACTCTGTTAGACAGTCTATATCAATAAGTCCCACTACTAAGACGAGAACACCAATCCTTGACTCTGTTAGACAGTCTATATCAATAAGTCCCACTACTAAGACAAAAACGCCAATCCTTGCCTCTGTTAGACAGTCTATATCAATAAGTCCCACTACTAAGACGAGAACGCCAATCCTTGCGTCTGTTAGACAGTCTATTTCAATAAGTCCCACTACTATGACGAGAACACCAATCCTTGCCTCTGTTAAACAGTCTATATCAATAAGTCCCACTACTAAGACAAAAACACCAATCCTTGCCTCTGTTAGACAGTCTATATCAATAAGTCCCACTACTAAGACGAGAAACACCAATCCTTGCCTCTGTTAGACAGTCTATATCAATAAGTCCCACTACTAAGACGAGAACACCAATCCTTGCCTCTGTTAGACAGTCTATATCAATAAGTCCCACTACTAAGACGAGAGCGCCAATCCTTGCCTCTGTTAGACAGTCTATATCAATAAGTCCCACTACTAAGACGAGAACGCCAATCCTTGCCTCTGTTAAACAGTCTATATCAATAAGTCCTACTACTAAGACGAGAACGCCAATCCTTGCCTCTGTTAAACAGTCTATATCAATAAGTCCTACTACTAAGACGAGAACGCCAATCCTTGCCTCTGTTAAACAGTCTATATCAATAAGTCCCACTACTAAGACGAGAACGCCAATCCTTGCCTCTGGTAGACAGTCTATATCAATAAGTCCCACTACTAAGACGAGAACGCCAATCCTTGCCTCTGTTAAACAGTCTATATCAATAAGTCCCACTACTAAGACGAGAACGCCAATCCTTGCCTCTGTTAAACAGTCTATATCAATAAGTCCTACTACTAAGACGAGAACGCCAATCCTTGCCTCTGTTAAACAGTCTATATAAATAAGTCCCACTACTAAGACGAGAACACCAATCCTTGCCTCTGTTAAACAGTCTATATCAATAAGTCCCACTACTAAGACGAGAACGCCAATCCTTGCCTCTGTTAAACAGTCTATATCAATAAGTCCCACTACTAAGACGAGAACGCCAATCCTTGCCTCTGTTAAACAGTCTATATCAATAAGTCCCACTACTAAGACGAGAACGCCAATCCTTGCCTCTGTTAAACAGTCTATATCAATAAGTCCCACTACTAAGACGAGAACACCAATCCTTGCCTCTGTTAAACAGTCTATATCAATAAGTCCCACTACTAAGACGAGAACGCCAATCCTTGCCTCTGTTAGACAGTCTATATCAATAAGTCCCACTACTAAGACGAGAACGCCGATCCTTGCCTCTGGTAGACAGTCTATATCAATAAGTCCCACTACTAAGACGAGAACGCCGATCCTTGCCTCTGTTAGACAGTCTATATCAATAAGTCCCATCACTAAGACAAAAACACCAATCCTTGCCCTGTTAGACAGTCTATATCAATAAGTCCCATCACTAAGACAAAAACACCAATCATTGCCTCTCTTAGACAATCTATATCAATAAGTCCCATCACTACGACAAAAACGCCAATACTTGCCTCTGTTAGACAGTCTATATCAATAAGTCCTATCACTAAGACAAAAGCACCAATCTTTGCCTCTGTTAGACAATCTATTTCAATAAGTCCCATCACTAAGACAAAAAAACCAATCCTTGCCTCTGTTAAACATTCTATATCAATAAGTCCCATCACTAAGACGAGAACGCCAATCCTTGCCTCTGTTAGACAAACTATATCAATAAGTCCCTTCACTAAGACAAAAACACCAATCCTTGCCTCTTTTAGACAATCTATATCAATAAGTCCCACTACTAAGACGAGAACGCCGATCCTTGCCTCTGTTAGACAGTCTATATCAATAAGTCCCACTACTAAGACGAGAACACCAATCCTTGCCTCTTTTAGACAATCTATATCAATAAGTCCCACTACTAAGACAAAAACACCAATCCTTGCCTCTGTTAGACAAACTATATCAATAAGTCCCTTCACTAAGACAAAAACACCAATCCTTGCCTCTTTTAGACAATCTATATCAATAAGTCCCTTCACTAAGACAAAAACACCAATCCTTGCCTCTGTTAGACAGTCTATATCAATAAGTCCCACTACTAAGACGAGAACGCCAATCCTTGCCTCTGTTAGACAGTCTATATCAATAAGTCCCACTACTAAGACGAGAACGCCAATCCTTGCCTCTTTAGACAATCTATATCAATAAGTCCCACTACTAAGACAAAAGCACCAATCCTTGCCTCTGTTAGACAGTCTATATCAATAAGTCCCACTACTAAGACGAGAACGCCAATCCTTGCCTCTGTTAAACAGCCTATATCAATAAGTCCCACTACTAAGACGAGAACACCAACCCTTGCCTCTGTTAAACAGTCTATATCAATAAGTCCCACTACTAAGACGAGAACACCGATCCTTGCCTCTGTTAGACAATCTATATCAATAAGTCCCATCACTAAGACAAAAACACCACTCCTTGCCTCTGTTAGACAGTCTATATCAATAAGTCCCACTACTAAGACGAGAACACCAATCCTTGACTCTGTTAGACAGTCTATATCAATAAGTCCCACTACTAAGAAGAGAACACCGATCCTTGCCTCTGTTAGACAGTCTATATCAATAAGTCCCACTACTAAGACGAGAACACCAATCCTTGCCTCTGTTAGACAGTCTATATCAATAAGTCCCACTACTAAGACGAGAGCACCAATCCTTGCCTCTGTTAGACAGTCTATATCAATAAGTCCCACTACTAAGACGAGAACACCGATCCTTGCCTCTGTTAGACAGTCTATATCATAAGTCCCACTACTAAGACGAGAGCACCAATCCTTGCCTCTGTTAAACAGTCAATATCAAAAAGTCCCACTACTAAGACGAGAACGCTGATCCTTGCCTCTGTTAAACAGTCTATATCAATAAGTCCCACTACTAAGACGAGAACGCCAATCCTTGCCTCTGTTAAACAGTCTATATCAATAAGTCCCACTACTAAGACGAGAACGCTGATCCTTGCCTCTTTTAAACAGTCTATATCAATAAGTCCCACTACTAAGACGAGAACACCGATCCTTGCCTCTGTTAAACAGTCTATATCAATAAGTCCCACAACTAAGACGAGAACGCCAATCCTTGCCTCTGTTAAACAGTCTATATCAATAAGTCCCACTACTAAGACGAGAACGCCAATCCTTGCCTCTGTTATACAGTCTATATCAATAAGTCCCACTACTAAGACGAGAACGCCGATCCTTGCCTCTGTTATCCAGTCTATATCAATAAGTCCCACTACTAAGACGAGAACACCGATCCTTGACTCTGTTAGACAGTCTATATCAATAAGTCCCACTACTAAGACGGGAACGCCGATCCTTGCCTCTGTTAGACAGTCTATATCAATAAGTCCCACTACTAAGACGAGAACGCCGATCCTTGCCTCTGTTAGTCAGTCTATATCAATAAGTCCCACTACTAAGACGAGAACGCCGATCCTTGCCTCTGTTAGACAGTCTATATCACTAAGTCCCACTACTAAGACGAGAACACCAATCCTTGCCTCTGTTAGACAGTCTATATCAATAGGTCCCACTACTAAGACGAGAAACACCAATCCTTGCCTCTGTTAGACAGTCTATATCAATAAGTCCCACTACTAAGACAAAAAAACCAATCCTTGCCTCTGTTAAACAGTCTATATCAATAAGTCCCACTACTAAGACAAAAACACCAATCCTTGCCTCTGTTAGATAGTCTATATCAATAAGTCACACTACTAAGACGAGAACACCAATCCTTGCCTCTGTTAGACAGTCTATATCAATAAGTCCCACTACTAAGACGAGAACACCAATCTTTGCCTCTGTTAAACAGTCTATATCAATAAGTCCCACTACTAAGACGTGAACACCAATCTTTGCCTCTGTTAGACAGTCTATATCAATAAGTCCCACTACTAAGACGAGAACGCCAATCCTTGCCTCTGTTAAACAGTCTATAACAATAAGTCCCACTACTAAGACGAGAACACCAATCCTTGCCTCTGTTAGACAGTCTATATCAATAAGTCACACTACTAAGACAAAAACACCAATCCTTGCCTCTGTTAGACAGTCTATATCAATAAGTCACACTACTAAGACAAAAACACCAATCCTTGCCTCTGTTAGATAGTCTATATCAATAAGTCCCACTACTAAGACGAGAACGCCAATCCTTGCCTCTGTTAAACAGTCTATATCAATAAGTCCCACTACTAAGACGAGAACGCCAATCCTTGCCTCTGTTAAACAGTCTATATCAATAAGTCCCACTACTAAGACGAGAACACCAATCCTTGCCTCTGTTAGACAGTCTATATCAATAAGTCCCACTACTAAGACAAAAAAACCAATCCTTGCCTCTGTTAAACAGTCTATATCAATAAGTCCCACTACTAAGACAAAAACACCAATCCTTGCCTCTGTTAGATAGTCTATATCAATAAGTCACATTACTAAGACGAGAACACCAATCCTTGCCTCTGTTAGACAGTCTATATCAATAAGTCCCACTACTAAGACGAGAACACCAATCTTTGCCTCTGTTAAACAGTCTATATCAATAAGTCCCACTACTAAGACGTGAACACCAATCTTTGCCTCTGTTAGACAGTCTATATCAATAAGTCCCACTACTAAGACGAGAACGCCAATCCTTGCCTCTGTTAAACAGTCTATAACAATAAGTCCCACTACTAAGACGAGAACACCAATCCTTGCCTCTGTTAGACAGTCTATATCAATAAGTCACACTACTAAGACAAAAACACCAATCCTTGCCTCTGTTAGACAGTCTATATCAATAAGTCACACTACTAAGACAAAAACACCAATCCTTGCCTCTGTTAGATAGTCTATATCAATAAGTCCCACTACTAAGACGAGAACGCCAATCCTTGCCTCTGTTAAACAGTCTATATCAATAAGTCCCACTACTAAGACGAGAACGCCAATCCTTGCCTCTGTTAAACAGTCTATATCAATAAGTCCCACTACTAAGACGAGAACACCAATCCTTGCCTCTGTTAGACAGTCTATATCAATAAGTCCCACTACTAAGACGAGAAACGCCAATCCTTGCCTCTGTTAGACAGTCTATATCAATAAGTCCCACTACTAAGACAAAAACACCAATCCTTGCCTCTGTTAGACAGTCTATATCAATAAGTCCCACTACTAAGACGAGAACACCAATCTTTGCCTCTGTTAGACAGTCTATATCAATAAGTCCCACTACTAAGACGAGAACGCCAATCCTTGCCTCTGTTAAACAGTCTAAAACAATAAGTCCCACTACTAAGACGAGAACACCAATCCTTGCCTCTGTTATACAGTCTATATCAATAAGTCCCACTACTAAGACGAGAACACCAATCCTTGCCTCTGTTAAACAGTCTATATCAATAAGTCCCACTACTATGACGAGAACGCCAATCCTTGCCTCTGTTAGACAGTCTATATCAATAAGTCCCACTACTAAGACGAGAACACCAATCCTTGCCTCTGTTAAACAGTCTATAACAATAAGTCCCACTACTAAGACGAGAACACCAATCCTTGCCTCTGTTATGCAGTCTATATCAATAAGTCACACTACTAAGACGAGAACACCAATCCTTGCCTCTGTTAGACAGTCTATATCAATAAGTCCCACTACTAAGACGAGAACACCAATCCATGCCTCTGTTAAATAGTCTATATCAATAAGTCACACTACTAAGACGAGAACACCAACCCTTGCCTCTGTTAAACAGTCTATATCAATAAGTCACACTACTAAGACGAGAACACCAACCCTTGCCTCTGTTAAACAGTCTATATCAATAAGTCCCACTACTAAGACGAGAACGCCAATCTTTGCCTCTGTTAGATAGTCTATATCAATAAGTCACATCACTAAGACAAAAACACCAATCCTTGCCTCTGTTAGACAGTCTATATCAATAAGTCCCACTACTAAGACGAGAACACCAATCCTTGCCTCTGTTAGACAGTCTATATCAATAAGTCCCACTACTAAGACGAGAACACCAATCCTTGCCTCTGTTAGACAGTCTATATCAATAAGTCCCACTACTAAGACGAGAACGCCGATCCTTGCCTCTGTTAGACAGTCTATATCAATAAGTCCCACTACTAAGACGAGAACACCAATCCTTGCCTCTGTTAGACAGTCTATATCAATAAGTCCCACTACTAAGACGAGAACACCAATCCTTGCCTCTGTTAGACAGTCTATATCAATAAGTCCCACTACTAAGACGAGAACACCAATCCTTGCCTCTGTTAGACAGTCTATATCAATAAGTCCCATCATCATCATATGCCATACCGGTTGGCGTAGGCGATCATGTCCCTCCACAATCTTCTATCCACAGTGCATCGTATCGGTTCTGTTGTTGACTGTTTTCCATACCATGACACCAAGCTATCAAGTATTTTCTCTTTTGTCGTCCGCGATCTCTCTTTCCTTTTATTCTGCCAGTTGTAACCAAGTATTCCAACTTTCCTCTTCTCATGATGTGCCCGAAAAATGTTGATTGTTTCCTTACTGATGTTTTTTAAGAGCTCCCTTTTTGTGTTGGCCTCTTTGAGAACTTCCTCATTGGTCTTTTTATCTGTCCAGGGAACTTTCAACATTCTTCTGAGAAATCCCATCTCTGTGGCCTCCAATTGTCTTTTCATTTGTTTGTCTACTATCCATGATTCACTTCCATAGCTCATAATTGGTTATATATAGCACCGATGAACTCTCTTTCTCGTTTTATTGACATAGATTTGTTGCATAAGATATTTTTCATTTTCTGAAATGCTATTTTGGCCTGAGCTATTCTGCTTTTATTTCTGTGGTGCATCTCCATCTGATGTAATTATTGTGCCCAAGTATTTGAAACGTTGCACTTGTTTTAGATTTGTCTTGTTTATTTTTATGCTGCATGATGGTGATGATTGTTTCTTCGATATAACCATTACTTCTGTTTTCTTACCATTCAGACTGAGACCTTTCTTGTTGCTTTCTTTTACTATTATGTCTATCATTTCTTGTAGTTCATTCTCTGTCTCTGCTATTAAGACTGTGTCATTCGCATATCGCAAATTATTTATGTTGTGACCATGACTTCAATTCCTTTTTTGTCTACTATTGATCTCATAATATATTCGCTATAAAGTGAAAACAAATCCGGTGACAAAACACAGCCTTGTCTGACATCTTGTTTTATATATTGGAATTGTCCTGTTTGGTTGTTAATTCGTATAGCTGCTGTTTGTTGCCAGTACATGTTTTTTATGATTCGCAGATCCTTGCCATTAATATTTAATTTCTCTAGCATATTGATTATTTCCACTTGCTTTACTTTGTCAAATGCTTTCGTGTAGTCTATAAAGCACATATATAGATCTTTCTTTACCTCTATAGATCTTTCTATCTATGTTCTTAAGATGCATATTGCATTATTGGTACCCTTTCCTTCCATAAATCCACATCGTTCCTTACTTATTTATAATATATACTTATTTCTGGTTTTATTTTGTTCCTTACATGTCTCATGATTATTCTTAGTAATATTTTAGTCATATGGCTCATGAGACTAATAGTGCGATGGTCTTCACAATCAGTGGCTCCTGACTTCTTCAGTACGGCTACAAAGATAGATTTTAGTAGATCTTCGGGTATGTGTCCAGTGTTATATATGTCATTGAGTAGTTTTGTTATGACTTGTACTCCCAACTCTCCTAATGCATTTATCTCTTCGATTGTTATATTGTCAGGACCTGGAGCTTTGCCTCTTTTCATGTGTTGAATTGCGTCCTCCACTTCACTCTGCATTATTGGTGGTCCTGTGTCTTCATTTGA
This sequence comes from Megaustenia siamemsis, assembly GCA_032433765.1. Classification (NCBI taxonomy): domain Eukaryota; kingdom Metazoa; phylum Mollusca; class Gastropoda; order Stylommatophora; family Ariophantidae; genus Megaustenia; species Megaustenia siamemsis. The sequence continues at coordinate 2,325,208 of JAVIAB010000025.1, read as the reverse complement.
ATTGTTTAATTCTGGTCTTTCATCATCATAGAGTTGACTGATATATTCAGTCCATCTTTCTATTGTCTTCTCCTGTCCCATTTTTATATTTCCTTCCTTTGATTTCACACATCCTGAAACTTTGACTTCTTTTCTTCCTGTTAATTCATTTAACTGATTGTGCATAAATTTTGAGTCTTTCTTTGTTGTTTTTCCATTTCTTCACATTTCGGTTTTAACCATCATTCCTTTGCTTCACTGCACTTGTTTTGGATCTCTTTGTGCAATATTTTGTATGTCCGTTCTTCTTTCTTATGTTTTCTTCTTTCGTCCATTAGTTGTAATATTTCTTCTGTCATCCATTTCTTTTGTTGATTCTTTAAGTCGCTGGTATTACTTCTTTTGTTGTTTGTTGAATCGATTGTTTGAGCATTTCCCACTGCTCCTGGATGTCCCGTATTTTCTCAATAGCATTATATCTATTTTGTACTATCGTGCTGTTCGTATCACTCATCTGTTTATCTACTCTTAGCATATCTAGTTCTAATTTATATTTCTTTGTGATTTCTGTGCCTTCCGCTGTTTTATTCTTATCTTTCCAACTACTGGTACATGGTCACTATTGCAATCTGCTCCTGGCCTTGTTTTAACGAATGTTAGCCCATTCCTAAATCTTCTCTGTACCAGTATAAAATCAACTTGATTGTGTACTTTTTTGTCTGGGCTTTGCCATGTTCATAGTCGCCTAGGGTGTTGTTTGAACCAGGTGTTACCTATAATCATTTCATGTGTCTTTGCCCAATCTATCCCCTCTGTCATTCGTCTCGCCAAGGCCATGCCCCCCAGTCACATTTTTCACTTTAGCTGTTCCCACCTTTGCATTGAAATCCCTAATATAATAGTTATTTTTTGGGGATTCACTGCTCCATGGCTGCCTCTAGCTCGTCGTAAAAAGTGTCATTGTCTTCTTCTTCGCTATTACTTGTTGGTGCATTAACTTGAATTATGTCCATATCCAATGGTCTACCTCTCAATTGTACTAGCAGAATTCTGTCTGATACTGGCCAAAATCCATTCACTGTTTTGCTTCTTTCTCTATCTAACATGATGCCTACTTAATGTCTTAAGTCCCATCACGAAGACAAAAACGTCGACCCTTGCCTCTGTTAGCCTGTCTGTTTTGACGTAGATTGTTTCCAGGAAGACAGACTTGGAGGTAAAGGCGAGATCTTGGTCAGCTGACGGCCATGACCCTAATGTTAAACTTTCGGACTTCCGGTATGGATCGGTTTATCATTAAATTGCATCTTAACATACAAGATGAGATACATACATTTTTTCCCCAGAAATTGTTCAAATGAAAGGTAAATAAATGAAAGGTAAATAAATGAAATGTGAATATGAATTATTGGGTACCTCAAACATGGCAATGTGTCCACAATGTCGATATCTTAACATTTGACACATTTTTATTTTCTTTGCCTTTTTTAAAATTTTTTATTATTGACTGCGTTGTTGATTGTGCTGTTTGTTGTTTGATGATTGTGTTGTTGATGGTTATGTTGATGATTGTGTTGTTGATGGTTATGTTGATGATTGTGTTGATGATGGTTATGTTGATGATGGTTATGTTGATGATTGTGTTGATGATGGTTATGTTGATGATGGTTATGTTGATGATTGTGTTGATGATGGTTATGTTGATGATTGTGTTGATGATGGTTATGTTGATGATTGTGTTGTTGATGGTTATGTTGATGATTGTGTTGTTGATTGTTATGTTGATGATTGTGTTGTTGATGGTTATGTTGATGCTTGTGTTGATGATTATGATGATGATTGTGATGTTGATTGTGTTGATGATTGTGTTGTTGATTCTGTTGATGATTGTGTTGTTGATTGTGTTGATGATTGTGTTGATGGTTATGTTGATGATTGTGTTGATGGTTATGTTGATGATTGTGTTGATGGTTATGTTGATGATTGTGTTGTTGATTGTGTTGATGATTGTGTTGATGGTTATGTTGATGATTGTGTTGATGGTTATGTTGATGATTGTGTTGATGGTTATGTTGTTGATTGTGTTGATGGTTATGTTGATGATTGTGTTGTGATTGTGTTGATGATTGTGTTGTTGATTGTGTTGATGATTGTGTTGATGATTGTGTTGATGATTGTGTTGATGATTGTGTTGTTGATTGTGTTATTATTTGTGTTGTTGATTGTGTTGTCGATTGTGTTGTCGACTGTGTTGTCGACTGTGTTGTTGATCGTGTTGTTGATACACAGAAGGCTGTGTTATTGTCATCTCTAAAGAAATGTTTACCTAAACTCTCTGACATCCCCCATCCCAGAACGTGATAATCGTTACCTGCAAGGCTCTGACACGGTGCCCTACTACAGGCCATGTTCTGTTTGTCCAGACATGATTATACTTACTTAACTTTCATCACAGTAGATTAACAACGGACATTATGTGGATTGTGAAGTACAAAGATCATACATGTCTTCAAAGCTTACATGAATTGCTTCTTCTATGAAAGAGGGAGAAGAAGAAGCAGAGGAGGAGCAGCAGAATATGAAGGAAAGGGGGTAAAGATGAAGGGGAAAGTAAAAGATAAAAAAAGAAGAGGAAGTGGTAGTAAAAGGAGAAGCGGCTATAGTCAATACAAGCAATAGGAGAGCGAGAAGAAGAAGCGAGAAGAGAACTATAGCCAATACAAGGAATATGAGAGCGAGAAGAAGAAGCAAGAAGAGAACTATAGTCAATACAAAGAATAGGAGAGCGAGAAGAAGAAGCAAGAAGAGAACTATAGCCAATACAAAGAATATGAGAGCGAGAAGAAGAAGCGAGAAGAGAACTATAGCCAATACAATGAATGTGAGAGCGAGAAGAAGAAGCAGAGGAGGAGCAGCAGAATATGAAGGAAAGGGGTAAAGATGAAGGGGAAAGTAAAAGATAAAAAAAGAAGAGGAAGTGGTAGTAAAAGGAGAAGCGGCTATAGTCAATACAAGCAATAGGAGAGCGAGAAGAAGAAGCGAGAAGAGAACTATAGCCAATACAAGGAATATGAGAGCGAGAAGAAGAAGCAAGAAGAGAACTATAGTCAATACAAAGAATAGGAGAGCGAGAAGAAGAAGCGAGAAGAGAACTATAGCCAATACAATGAATATGAGAGCGAGAAGAAGAAGCAGAGGAGGAGCAGCAGAATATGAAGGAAAGGGGGTAAAGATGAAGGGGAAAGTAAAGATAAAAAAAGAAGAGGAAGTGGTAGTAAAAGGAGAAGCGGCTATAGTCAATACAAGGAATAGGAGAGCGAGAAGAAGAAGCGAGAAGAGAACTATAGTCAATACAAGGAATAGGAGAGCGAGAAGAATAAACGAGAAGAGAACTATAGCCAATACAAGGAATAGGAGAGCGAGAAGAAGAAGCGAGAAGAGAACTATATTCAATACAAGGAATATGAGACCGAGAAGAAGAAGCGAGAAGAGAACTATAGTCAATACAAGGAATAGGAGAGCGAGAAGAAGAAGCGAGAAGAGGACTATAGCCAATACAAGGAATATGAGACCGAGAAGAAGAAGCGAGAAGAGAACTATATTCAATACAGGGAATATGAGACCGAGAAGAAGAAGCGAGAAGAGAACTATAGTCAATACAAGGAATAGGAGAGCGAGAAGAAGAAGCGAGAAGAGGACTATAGCCAATACAAGGAATATGAGACCGAGAAGAAGAAGCGAGAAGAGAACTATAGTCAATACAAGGAATATGAGAGCGAGAAGAAGAAGCGAGAAGAGAACTATAGTCAATACAAGGAATAGGAGAGCGAGAAGAAGAAGCGAGAAGAGGACTATAGTCAATACAAGGAATAGGAGAGCGAGAAGAAGAAGCGAGAAGAGAACTATAGTCAATACAAGGAATAGGAGAGCGAGAAGAAGAAGCGAGAAGAGAACTATAGCCAATACAAGGAATATGAGAGCGAGAAGAAGAAGCGAGAAGAGAACTATAGTCAATACAAGGAATAGGAGAGCGAGAAGAAGAAGCGAGAAGAGGACTATAGTCAATACAAGGAATAGGAGAGCGAGAAGAAGAAGCGAGAAGAGGACTATAGCCAATACAAGGAATATGAGACCGAGAAGAAGAAGCGAGAAGAGAACTATAGTCAATACAAGGAATATGAGACCGAGAAGAAGAAGCGAGAAGAGAACTATAGCCAATACAAGGAATATGAGACCGAGAAGAAGAAGCGAGAAGAGAACTATAGTCAATACAAGGAATAGGAGAACGAGAAGAAGAAGCGAGAAGAGAACTATAGTCAATACAAGGAATAGGAGAGCGAGAAGAAGAAGCGAGAAGAGAACTATAGTCAATACAAGGAATAGGAGAGCGAGAAGAAGAAGCGAGAAGAGAACTATAGTCAATACAAGGAATAGGAGAGCGAGAAGAAGAAGCGAGAAGAGAACTATAGTCAATACAAGGAATAGGAGAACGAGAAGAAGAAGCGAGAAGAGAACTATAGTCAATACAAGGAATAGGAGAACGAGAAGAAGAAGAAGCAAGAAGAGAACTATAGTCAATACAAGGAATAGGAGAGCGAGAAGAAGAAGCGAGAAGAGAACTATAGTCAATACAAGGAATATGAGAGCGAGAAGAAGAAGCGAGAAGAGAACTATAGCCAATACAAGGAATATGAGACCGAGAAGAAGAAGCGAGAAGAGAACTATAGTTAATACAAGGAATATGAGAGCGAGAAGAAGAAGCGAGAAGAGAACTATAGTCAATACAAGGAATATGAGAGCGAGAAGAAGAAGCGAGAAGAGAACTATAGCTAATACAAGGAATATGAGAGCGAGAAGAATAAACGAGAAGAGAACTATAGTCAATACAAGGAATAGGAGAGCGAGAAGAAGAAGCGAGAAGAGAACTATAGTCAATACAAGGAAAAGGAGAGCGAGAAGAAGAAGCGAGAAGAGGACTATAGCCAATACAAGGAATATGAGAGCGAGAAGAAGAAGCGAGAAGAGAACTATAGTCAATACAAGGAATAGGAGAGCGAGAAGAAGAAGCGAGAAGAGGACTATAGCCAATACAAGGAATATGAGAGCGAGAAGAAGAAGCGAGAAGAGAACTATAGCCAATACAAGGAATATGAGAGCGAGAAGAAGAAGCAAGAAGAGAACTATAGTCAATACAAGGAATAGGAGAGCGAGAAGAAGAAGCGAGAAGAGAACTATAGTCAATACAAGGAATATGAGAGCGAGAAGAAGAAGCGAGAAGAGAACTATAGCCAATACAAGGAATATGAGACCGAGAAGAAGAAGCGAGAAGAGAACTATAGTCAATACAAGGAATATGAGAGCGAGAAGAAGAAGCGAGAAGAGAACTATAGTCAATACAAGGAATAGGAGAGCGAGAAGAAGAAGCGAGAAGAGAACTATAGTCAATACAAGGAATAGGAGAGCGAGAAGAAGAAGCGAGAAGAGAACTATAGCTAATACAAGGAATATGAGAGCGAGAAGAATAAACGAGAAGAGAACTATAGTCAATACAAGGAATAGGAGAGCGAGAAGAAGAAGCGAGAAGAGAACTATAGTCAATACAAGGAAAAGGAGAGCGAGAAGAAGAAGCGAGAAGAGGACTATAGCCAATACAAGGAATATGAGAGCGAGAAGAAGAAGCGAGAAGAGAACTATAGCCAATACAAGGAATATGAGACCGAGAAGAAGAAGCGAGAAGAGAACTATAGTCAATACAAGGAATAGGAGAGCGAGAAGAAGAAGCGAGAAGAGAACTATAGTCAATACAAGGAATATGAGAGCGAGAAGAAGAAGCGAGAAGAGAACTATAGCCAATACAAGGAATATGAGAGCGAGAAGAAGAAGCGAGAAGAGAACTATAGTCAATACAAGGAATAGGAGAGCGAGAAGAAGAAGCGAGAAGAGAACTATAGCCAATACAAGGAATATGAGAGCGAGAAGAAGAAACGAGAAGAGAACTATAGTCAATACAAGGAATAGGAGAGCGAGAAGAAGAAGCGAGAAGAGAACTATAGTCAATACAAGGAATAGGAGAGCGAGAAGAAGAAGCGAGAAGAGAACTATAGCCAATACAAGGAATATGAGAGCGAGAAGAAGAAGCGAGAAGAGAACTATAGTCAATACAAGGAATAGGAGAGCGAGAAGAAGAAGCGAGAAGAGAACTATAGTCAATACAAGGAATAGGAGAGCGAGAAGAAGAAGCGAGAAGAGAACTATAGTCAATACAAGGAATAGGAGAGCGAGAAGAAGAAGCGAGAAGAGAACTATAGTCAATACAAGGAATAGGAGAGCGAGAAGAAGAAACGAGAAGAGAACTATAGCCAATACAAGGAATAGGAGAGCGAGAAGAAGAAGCGAGAAGAGAACTATAGTCAATACAAGGAATATGAGAGCGAAAAGAAGAAGCGAGAAGAGAACTATAGTCAATACAAGGAATAGGAGAACGAGAAGAAGAAGCGAGAAGAGAACTATAGTCAATACAAGGAATAGGAGAGCGAGAAGAAAAAGCGAGAAGAGAACTATAGTCAATACAAGGAATATGAGAGCGAGAAGAAGAAACGAGAAGAGAACTATAGTCAATACAAGGAATAGGAGAGCGAGAAGAAGAAACGAGAAGAGAACTATAGTCAATACAAGGAATAGGAGAGCGAGAAGAAGAAGCGAGAAGAGAACTATAGTCAATACAAGGAATAGGAGAGCGAGAAGAAGAAGCGAGAAGAGAACTATAGTCAATACAAGGAATATGAGAGCGAGAAGAAGAAACGAGAAGAGAACTATAGTCAATACAAGGAATAGGAGAGCGAGAAGAAGAAGCTAGAAGAGAACTTTAGTCAATACAAGGAATAGGAGAGCGAGAAGAAGAAGCGAGAAGAGAACTATAGTCAATACAAGGAATATGAGAGCGAGATGAAGAAACGAGAAGAGAACTATAGTCAATACAAGGAATAGGAGAGCGAGAAGAGAACTATAGTCAATACAAGGAATAGGAGAGCGAGAAGAGAACTATAGTCAATACAAGGAATAGGAGAGCGAAAAGAAGAAACGAGAAGAGATCTATAGTCATTACAAGGAATAGGAGAGCGAGAAGAGAACTATAGTCAATACAAGGAATAGGAGAGCGAGAAGAGAACTATAGTCAATACAAGGAATAGGAGAGCGAGAAGAGAACTATAGTCAATACAATGAATAGGAGAGCGAGAAGAGAACTATAGTCAATACAAGGAATAGGAGAGCGAGAAGAGAACTATAGTCAATACAAGGAATAGGAGAGCGAGAAGAAGAAGCGAGAAGAGAACTATAGTCAATACAAGGAATAGGAGATTGAGAAGAAGCGAGAAGAGAACTATAGTCAATACAAGGAATATGAGAGCGAGAAGAAGAAACGAGAAGAGAACTATAGTCAATACAAGGAATAGGAGAGCGAGAAGAGAACTTTAGTCAATACAAGGAATATGAGAGCGAGAAGAAGAAACGAGAAGAGAACTATAGTCAATACAATGAATAGGAGAGCGAGAAGAGAACTTTAGTCAATACAAGGAATAGGAGAGCGAGAAGAAGAAACGAGAAGAGAACTATAGTCAATACAAGGAATAGGAGAGCGAGAAGAAGAAACGAGAAGAGAACTATAGTCAATATATGGAATAGGAGAGCGAGAAGAGAACTATAGTCAATACAAGGAATAGGAGAGAGAGAATAGAACTATAGTCAATACAAGGAATAGGAGAGCGAGAAGAAGAAACGAGAAGAGAACTATAGTCATTACAAGGAATAGGAGAGCGAGAAGAGAACTATAGTCAATACAAGGAATAGTAGAGCGAGAAGAGAACTATAGTCAATACAAGGAATAGGAGAGCGAGAAGAGAACTATAGTCAATACAAGGAATAGGAGAGCGAGAAGAGAACTATAGTCAATACAAGGAATAGGAGAGCGAGAAGAGAACTATAGTCAATACAAGGAATAGGAGAGCGAGAAGAAGAAGCGAGAAGAGAACTATAGTCAATACAAGGAATAGGAGATTGAGAAGAAGAAGCGAGAAGAGAACTATAGTCAATACAAGGAATATGAGAGCGAGAAGAAGAAACGAGAAGAGAACTATAGTCAATACAAGGAATAGGAGATCGAGAAGAGAACTTTAGTCAATACAAGGAATATGAGAGCGAGAAGAAGAAACGAGAAGAGAACTATAGTCAATACAAGGAATAGGAGAGCGAGAAGAAGAAACGAGAAGAGAACTATAGTCAATACAAGGAATAGGAGAGCGAGAAGAAGAAGCTAGAAGAGAACTTTAGTCAATACAAGGAATATGAGAGCGAGAAGAAGAAACGAGAAGAGAACTATAGTCAATACAAGGAATATGAGAGCGAGAAGAAGAAACGAGAAGAGAACTATAGTCAATACAATGAATAGGAGAGCGAGAAGAGAACTTTAGTCAATACAAGGAATAGGAGAGCGAGAAGAAGAAACGAGAAGAGAACTATAGTCAATACAAGGAATAGGAGAGCGAGAAGAAGAAACGAGAAGAGAACTATAGTCAATACAAGGAATAGGAGAGCGAGAAGAGAACTATAGTCAATACAAGGAATAGGAGAGCGAGAAGAAGAAGCGAGAAGGGAAGGTTTAAGAAAAAAAAAGGAGGAAGAAAAAATCCATGTTAACAATAGGAAATGACATCATTATTCATGCTAGCAGAACTAAATCATGATATTAGAGAAGTTGTCTTTGGATCAATACACCCTGAAATCTCGATAGGATTCCGCGACGACGGTGACAATTGTACGACTGGCGCTACCCCGGGGGTGTCTTTCTTTAGCTCTCGTGTAACCGACTTTTCGGTTCAATTGGACGTCACAGGAATCGACGAATTCTGGCGGAATTCTCTGCAGATGTCCTGCCATCATTTGTTGTAGTCAGTACGTTTGAACTGTAGGATGGCGTATATATGGGGCGGGGGGTGTCAATATATGAGAAGAACGGTTGCAGAATCGGGTGGAATAGGGAGGGGTTGTTAAGATGTTTTGAGTTTGGTCACACTTCCTATTTCCTGCCTCATTTCCTTTCAGCGTCGAGGGGAGATATAATTTGTATACTTTTACTCTTCTCTTAACCTCTCCTACTGTTATGTTTCCTAGTGTCTCTAATATTCCATCAATACATCACTTGCTCGTCTGTTCGCCTCTCCTACTGTTATGTTTCCTAGTATCTCTAATATTCCATCAATACATCACTTGCTCGTCTGTTCGCCTCTCCTACTGTTATGTTTCCTAGTGTCTCTAATATTCCATCAATACATCACTTGCTCGTCTGTTCGCCTTTCCTACTGTTATGTTTCCTAGTGTCACTAATATTCCATCAATACATCACTTGTTCGTCTGTTCGCCTCTCCTACTGTTATGTTTCCTAGTGTCTCTAATATTCCATCAATACATCACTTGCTCGTCTGTTCGCCTCTCCTACTGTTATGTTTCCTAGTGTTTTTAATATTCCATCAATACATCATTTGCTCGTCTGTTCGCCTCTCCTACTGTTATGTTTCCTAGTGTTTCTAATATTCCATCAATACATCACTTGCTCGTCTGTTCGCCTCTCCTACTGTTATGTTTCCTAGTGTTTCTAATATTCCATCAATACATCATTTGCTCGTCTGTTCGCCTCTCCTACTGTTATGTTTCCTAGTGTTTCTAATATTCCATCAATACATCACTTGCTCGTCTGTTCGTCTCTCCTACTGTTATGTTTCCTAGTGTTTCTAATATTCCATCAATACATCATTTGCTCGTCTGTTCGCCCCTCCTACTGTTATGTTTCCTAGTGTTTCTAATATTCCATCAATACATCACTTGCTCGTCTGTTCGCCTCTCCTACTGTTATGTTTCCTAGTGTTTCTAATATTCCATCAATACATCATTTGCTCGTCTGTTCGCCTCTCCTACTGTTATGTTTCCTAGTGTTTCTAATATTCCATCAATACATCACTTGCTCGTCTGTTCGCCTCTTCTACTGATATGTTTCCTAATGTTTCTAGTATTCCATCACTCTATCTTTTTCAGTGGTCGGCCCTTGAGTCTGGTGTTCTCTCCAAATGTTTATTGAAAATTCATTGTTTTGTGTTTTTATTTTTTTCTGCCTTACCTCGTGTCCAAACCATTTATCTGTTGTTTCTTTATGTACTCAATGGCGGGAATTATTCCGGACTATTTTTTCCTCATCATCATCATCATCGTTTGCCATACCGGTTGGCGTAGGTGATCATGTCCCTCCACAATCTTCTATCTACAGTGCATTGTATCAGTTCTGTTGTTGACTGTTTTCCATGCCATGACACCAAGCTATCCAGTATTTTCTCTCTTTCTCGCCCGTGATCTCTCTTTCCTTTTATTTTGCCAGTTGTAACCAAGTATCCCAACTTTCCTCTTCTCATGATGTGCCCGAAAAATGTTGATTTCTTCTTTTTCTGATGTTTTTTCCTCAGCTCTTCATTTGACACGTTTGACCAAGAGCTCTTCATACCTATATTCTGTTCTCCTTCCAAGCCGAGGACGGCACGCTTGACCTAACTTCCAAACTCTCTATACCTGGCGATCTTTGCTATACAACGTTAGACTTTGCAAAGTACCCGCATTGTATCCCGCCAGCTTGTCTCTAATCTACGCTAGCTGCCCAACTTCGTCGACAGAGAACTGGATGTACAGTGTTCTTTGGCATATCGGATGCACCGGGCTGTATATATAACTGTGTAATGTGAAAATCTTAATGGAGTCTTCGCAGACTTACCAGTTTGGCCAAGGAAAGGCAACCCGGTATAGTTAAAAATGTCTTGGTGACGTCAAATGTTTAGGGTTGATAAGCTCTTGCAAAAAACGAACACGACACTCCTAAGTCTGGTTGTGGAGGATGAAGAGAAGTAGTCGTCAGGAGAACGAAGAAGAAAAAAAAGAGAAAAATGAAGAAAAAAGAAAAAAGAGGAAAAGAAGAGGAAGAAAAAAAAGAATAACACAAAGGTCAAAGAAAAAAAACATAAGAGCAAGAAAAAGAGGAAGAAGAGCAGGAAGAATAACAAGAGAAAGAATAAGAAAGGGAACAAGAGAAAGAAGAAGAGGAAGATGCAGAACATAAAGACGAGTAGCAAGAGAAAATATAAGAGGAAGATGAAAACATAAAGACGAGTAGCAAGAGAAAGTAGAAGAGGAAGATGAAAACATAAAGACGAGTAGCAAGAGAAAATATAAGAGGAAGATGCAGAACATAAAGACGAGTAGCAAGAGAAAATATGAGAGGAAGATGAAAACATAAAGACGAGTAGCAAGAGAAAGTAGAAGAGGAAAGTGAAAACATAAAGACGAGTAGCAAGAGAAAGAAGAAGAGGAAGGTGAAAACATAAAGACGAGTAGCAAGAGAAAGAAGAAGAGGAAAATGAAGAACATAAAGACGAGTAGCAAGAGAAAGTAGAAGAGGAAGGTGAAAACATAAGACGAGTAGCAAGAGAAAGAAGATGAGGAAAGTGAAAACATAAAGACGAGTAGCAAGAGAAAGAAGAAGAGGAAGATGAAGAACATAAAGAAGAGTAACAAGAGAAAGAAGAAGAGGAAGATGAAGAACATAAAGACGAGTAGCAAGAGAAAGCAGATGAGGAAGATGAAGAATATAAAAAGAGTAACAAGAGAAAGAAGTTGAGGAAGATGAAGAACATAAAGACGAGTAGCAAGAGAAAGAAGTTGAGGAAGATGAAGAACATAAAGACGAGTAGCAAGAGAAAGAAGATGAGGAAGATGAAGAACATAAAGACGAGTAACAGAGAAGAAGATGAGGAAGATGAAAACATAAAGACGAGTAGCAAGAGAAAGCAGATGAGGAAGATGAAGAATATAAAAAGAGTAACAAGAGAAAGAAGTTGAGGAAGATGAAGAACATAAAGACGAGTAGCAAGAGAAAGAAGAAGAGGAAGATGAAGAACATAAAGACGAGTAGCAAGAAAGAAGTTGAGGAAGATGAAGAACATAAAGACGAGTAGCAAGAGAAAGAAGATGAGGAAGATGAAGAACATAAAGACGAGTAGCAAGAGAAAGAAGATGAGGAAGATGAAGAACATAAAGACGAGTAGCAAGAGAAAGAAGAAGAGGAAAGTGAAAACATAAAGAAGAGTAACAAGAGAAAGAAGATGAGGAAGATGAAGAACATAAAGACGAGTAGCAAGAGAAAGCAGATGAGGAAGATGAAGAATATAAAAAGAGTAACAAGAGAAAGAAGTTGAGGAAGATGAAGAACATAAAGACGAGTAGCAAGAGAAAGAAGTTGAGGAAGATGAAGAACATAAAGACGAGTAGCAAGAGAAAGAAGAAGAGGAAGATGAAGAACATAAAGACGAGTAACAAGAGAAAGAAGATGAGGAAGATGAAAACATAAAGACGAGTAGCAAGAGAAAGCAGATGAGGAAGATGAAGAATATAAAAAGAGTAACAAGAGAAAGAAGTTGAGGATAATGAAGAACATAAAGACGAGTAGCAAGAGAAAGAGAAGAGGAAGATGAAGAACATAAAGACGAGTAGCAAGAGAAAGAAGTTGAGGAAGATGAAGAACATAAAGACGAGTAGCAAGAGAAAGAAGATGAGGAAGATGAAGAACATAAAGACGAGTAGCAAGAGAAAGAAGAAGAGGAAGATGCAGAACATAAAGACGAGTAGCAAGAGAAAGAAGATGAGGAAGATGAAGAACATAAAGACGAGTAGCAAGAGAAAGCAGATGAGGAAGATGAAGAATATAAAAAGAGTAACAAGAGAAAGAAGTTGAGGAAGATGAAGAACATAAAGACGAGTAGCAAGAGAAAGAAGTTGAGGAAGATGAAGAACATAAAGACGAGTAGCAAGAGAAAGAAGATGAGGAAGATGAAGAACATAAAGACGAGTAGCAAGAGAAAGAAGAAGAGGAAGATGAAGAACATAAAGACGAGTAACAAGAGAAAGAAGATGAGGAAGATGAAAACATAAAGACGAGTAGCAAGAGAAAGCAGATGAGGAAGATGAAGAATATAAAAAGAGTAACAAGAGAAAGAAGTTGAGGAAGATGAAGAACATAAAGACGAGTAGCAAGAGAAAGAAGAAGAGGAAGATGAAGAACATAAAGACGAGTAGCAAGAGAAAGAAGTTGAGGAAGATGAAGAACATAAAGACGAGTAGCAAGAGAAAGAAGATGAGGAAGATGAAGAACATAAAGACGAGTAGCAAGAGAAAGAAGATGAGGAAGATGAAGAACATAAAGACGAGTAGCAAGAGAAAGAAGAAGAGGAAAGTGAAAACATAAAGAAGAGTAACAAGAGAAAGAAGATGAGGAAGATGAAGAACATAAAGACGAGTAGCAAGAGAAAGCAGATGAGGAAGATGAAGAATATAAAAAGAGTAACAAGAGAAAGAAGTTGAGGAAGATGAAGAACATAAAGACGAGTAGCAAGAGAAAGAAGTTGAGGAAGATGAAGAACATAAAGACGAGTAGCAAGAGAAAGAAGAAGAGGAAGATGAAGAACATAAAGACGAGTAGCAAGAGAAAGAAGAAGAGGAAGATGAAGAACATAAAGACGAGTAACAAGAGAAAGAAGATGAGGAAGATGAAAACATAAAGACGAGTAGCAAGAGAAAGCAGATGAGGAAGATGAAGAATATAAAAGAGTAACAAGAGAAAGAAGTTGAGGAAGATGAAGAACATAAAGACGAGTAGCAAGAGAAAGAAGATGAGGAAGATGAAGAACATAAAGACGAGTAGCAAGAGAAAGAAGATGAGGAAGATGAAGAACATAAAGACGAGTAGCAAGAGAAAGAAGATGAGGAAGATGAAGAACATAAAGACGAGTAGCAAGAGAAAGAAGATGAGGAAGATGAAGAACATAAAGACGAGTAGCAAGAGGAAGATGAAGAACATAAAGACGAGTAGCAAGAGGAAGATGAAGAACATAAAGACGAGTAGCAAGAGGAAGATGAAGAACATAAAGACGAGTAGCAAGAGGAAGATGAAGAACATAAAGACGAGTAGCAAGAGGAAGAAGATGTGGAAGATGAAGAACATAAAGAAGAGTAACAAGAGAAAGAAGAAGAGGAAGATGAAGAACATAAAGAAGAGTAACAAGAGAAAGAAGATGAGGAAGATGAAGAACATAAAGACGAGTAGCAAGAGGAAGATGAAGAACATAAAGACGAGTAGCAAGAGGAAGATGAAGAACATAAAGACGAGTAGCAAGAGGAAGATGAAGAACATAAAGACGAGTAGCAAGAGGAAGATGAAGAACATAAAGAAGAGTAACAAGAGAAAGAAGATGTGGAAGATGAAGAACATAAAGAAGAGTAACAAGAGAAAGAAGAAGAGGAAGATGAAGAACATAAAGAAGAGTAACAAGAGAAAGAAGATGTGGAAGATGAAGAACATAAAGACGAGTAGCAAGAGGAAGATGAAGAACATAAAGACGAGTAGCAAGAGGAAGATGAAGAACATAAAGAAGAGTAACAAGAGAAAGAAGATGTGGAAGATGAAGAACATAAAGAAGAGTAACAAGAGAAAGAAGAAGAGGAAGATGAAGAACATAAAGAAGAGTAACAAGAGAAAGAAGATGTGGAAGATGAAGAACATAAAGAAGAGTAACAAGAGAAAGAAGAAGAGGAAGATGAAGAACAAATGAACAATATGAACAGGAAGAAGGACAACAAGAAGAACACGAAAAAGGAAATGAAGAACAAGAAGAAGAATAACAAGGGGAAGAAGAGCAAGAAGAAGAGCAAGAACAACAAGAACAAGAGGAAGAAGGAGGAGAAAAATAGAAAAATAGAAAGAAGAAGAAAAAGAAGAGAAATAAGAAAAGGAAGAAAGCAATCCAACACCCCTCCACTGTGTCGTAGATCTCCCCCACAACTTTGTGTTTCAACAGTTGATCATATCAACCGTTGATTTCCTTTATTGCTCATTTCTTACATTGCTTGATGCCTCCACTCCCTGTTTTCCCCATGTTTTCCCTCTGTTTGTCCTCTATTTTCCCAAATGTCACAATATATCCCAGTTGTCCCCTTCCCACTACACAGCAGCAACATGATGATGATTGTTTTCTCCTGATGTTGGGAGTACGAGACATCATGACACTGTTCAACATCTAGGATGAAAACATCATGAGAAATGTAAAAAATGATGACAGATTTGTGAAGTTCGACCCTTTCACAATGAATGGCGACATAATTCCAGAACTCAGATACGCTGATGACACAGTCCTCCTATCAAACAGCGCAGAAGGATTAACAGAGATCATTGAGATGAAGAGCAAAACCTCTATCCAAACAAACATAAAACTTAAGATAATGTCCATGGACATAACAAAAAGCCAACATGAAATCATAATCAACAATTAAGAACCTGAAATTGTAACAAATTATGGTTATCTGGGATCTGTAGTAACTAACAATAGAGACTGACAGAAAGAGATCCAAATAAGATTAGCAATAGCAACACAAACATTAAATGTCATGAGGAACATGTGGTACAGTACCAGCAAGGCAGTAAAATCAAAATTACTGAGGACATATATCTACTCGATAGCAACATATGGTGTGAATCATGGACAATCGCACAAACAGCAAAGGAAGAAACTTGTTCCATTCGAAACAAAATGTTACAGAAAAATCATTAGGATAATCTGCATAATGAAAAAGGGCAATGAAGACATACTAACAACTTTAAACATTTAAAAGAACTGGCTTATAAACACCATTCTACAGAGGAAATTAAAACTCTATGGCCAAGTCAAAAGACACAACGTTCTGTAAGAGATCTGGCTAGAGACAGAGATTCTTTCAGATGGGCTGTGGTGAATGCAACGTTCTGTGAGAGATCTGGCTAGAGACAGAGATTCTTTCAGATGGGCTGTGGTGAATGCAACGTTCTGTGGGAGATCTGGCTAGAGACAGAGATTCTTTCAGACGGGCTGTGGTGAATGCAACGTTCTGTGGGAGATCTGGCTAGAGACAGAGATTCTTTCAGACGGGCTGTGGTGAATGTAACGTTCTGTGGGAGATCTGGCTAGAGGTAGAGATTCTTTCAGACGAGCTGTGGTGAATGTAAAGTTCTGTGAGAGATCTGGCTAGAGACAGAGATTCTTTCAGACGGGCTGTGGTGAATGTAACGTTGTGTGAAGATCTGGCTAGAGACAGAGATTATTTCAGACGGCTGTGGTGAATGTAACGTTCTGTGAGAGATCTGGCTAGAGACAGAGATTATTTCAAATGGGCTGTGGTGAATGCAACGTTCTGTGAGAGATCTGGCTAGAGACAGAGATTCTTTCAGATGGGCTGTGGTGAATGCAACGTTCTGTGAGAGATCTGGCTAGAGACAGAGATTCTTTCAGATGGGCTGTGGTGAATGCAACGTTCTGTGGGAGATCTGGCTAGAGATAGAGATTCTTTCAGACGAGCTGTGGTGAATGTAAAGTTCTGTGAGAGATCTGGCTAGAGACAGAGATTCTTTCAGATGGGCTGTGGTGAATGCAACGTTCTGTGGGAGATCTGGCTAGAGATAGAGATTCTTTCAGACAAGCTGTGGTGAATGTAACGTTCTGTGGGAGATCTGGCTAGAGACAGAGATTCTTTCAGACGGGCTGTGGTGAATGTAACGTTCTGTGGGAGATCTGGCTAGAGATAGAGATTCTTTCAGACGAGCTGTGGTGAATGTAAAGTTCTGTGAGAGATCTGGCTAGAGACAGAGATTATTTCAGACGGGCTGTGGTGAATGTAACGTTCTGTGAGAGATCTGGCTAGAGACAGAGATTCTTTCAGACGGGCTGTGGTGAATGCAACGTTCTGTGGGAGATCTGGCTAGTGACAGAGATTCTTTCAGACGGGCTGTGGTGAATGTAACGTTCTGTGAGAGATGTGAGTAGAGACTGGGATTCTTTCAGACGGGCTGTGGTGAATGTAACGTTCTGTGAGATATCTGGCTAGAGACAGAGATTATTTCGGACGGGCTGTGGTGAATGTAACGTTCTGTGAGAGATCTGGCTAGAGACAGAGATTATTTCAAATGGGCTGTGGTGAATGCAACGTTCTGTGGGATATCTGGCTAGAGATAGAGATTCTTTCAGACGAGCTGTGGTGAATGTAAAGTTCTGTGAGAGATCTGGCTAGAGACAGAGATTCTTTCAGATGGGCTGTGGTGAATGCAACGTTCTGTGGGAGATCTGGCTAGAGATAGAGATTCTTTCAGACGAGCTGTGGTGAATGTAAAGTTCTGTGAGAGATCTGGCTAGAGACAGAGATTCTTTCAGACGGGCTGTGGTGAATGCAACGTTCTGTGGGAGATCTGGCTAGAGACAGAGATTCTTTCAGACGGGCTGTGGTGAATGTAACGTTCTGTGGGAGATTGGCTAGAGATAGAGATTCTTTCAGACGAGCTGTGGTGAATGTAAAGTTCTGTGAGAGATCTGGCTAGAGACAGAGATTCTTTCAGACGGGCTGTGGTGAATGTAACGTTCTGTGGGAGATCTGGCTAGAGACAGAGATTCTTTCAGACGGGCTGTGGTGAATGCAACGTTCTGTGGGAGATCTGGCTAGAGACAGAGATTCTTTCAGACGGGCTGTGGTGAATGTAACGTTCTGTGGGAGATCTGGCTAGAGATAGAGATCTTTCAGACGAGCTGTGGTGAATGTAAAGTTCTGTGAGAGATCTGGCTAGAGACAGAGATTCTTTCAGACGGGCTGTGGTGAATGTAACGTTGTGTGAAGATCTGGCTAGAGACAGAGATTATTTCAGACGGGCTGTGGTCAATGTAACGTTCTGTGGGAGATCTGGCTAGAGACAGAGATTCTTTCAGATGGGCTGTGGTGAATGCAACGTTCTGTGGGAGATCTGGCTAGAGACAGAGATTCTTCAGACGGGCTGTGGTGAATGCAACGTTCTGTGGGAGATCTGGCTAGAGACAGAGATTCTTTCAGACGGGCTGTGGTGAATGTAACGTTCTGTGGGAGATCTGGCTAGAGATAGAGATTCTTTCAGACGAGCTGTGGTGAATGTAAAGTTCTGTGAGAGATCTGGCTAGAGACAGAGATTCTTTCAGACGGGCTGTGGTGAATGTAACGTTGTGTGAAGATCTGGCTTGAGACAGAGATTATTTCAGACGGGCTGTGGTCAATGTAACGTTCTGTGGGAGATCTGGCTAGAGACAGAGATTCTTTCAGACGGGCTGTGGTGAATGTAACGTTCTGTGAGAGATGTGAGTAGAGACTGGGATTCTTTCAGACGGCTGTGGTGAATGTAACGTTCTGTGAGAGATCTGGCTAGAGACAGAGATTATTTCAGACGGGCTGTGATGAATGTAACGTTCTGTGAGAGATCTGGCTAGAGACAGAGATTATTTCAAATGGGCTGTGGTGAATGCAACGTTCTGTGAGAGATCTGGCTAGAGACAGAGATTCTTTCAGATGGGCTGTGGTGAATGCAACGTTTTGTGAGAGATCTGGCTAGAGACAGAGATTCTTTCAGATGGGCTGTGGTGAATGCAACGTTCTGTGGGAGATCTGGCTAGAGATAGAGATTCTTTCAGACGAGCTGTGGTGAATGTAAAGTTCTGTGAGAGATCTGGCTAGAGACAGAGATTCTTTCAGATGGGCTGTGGTGAATGCAACGTTCTGTGGGAGATCTGGCTAGAGATAGAGATTCTTTCAGACGAGCTGTGGTGAATGTAACGTTCTGTGAGAGATCTGGCTAGAGACAGAGATTCTTTCAAACGGGCTGTGGTGAATGCAACGTTCTGTGGGAGATCTGGCTAGAGACAGAGATCTTTCAGACGGGCTGTGGTGAATGTAACGTTCTGTGGGAGATCTGGCTAGAGATAGAGATTCTTTCAGACGAGCTGTGGTGAATGTAAAGTTCTGTGAGAGATCTGGCTAGAGACAGAGATTCTTTCAGACGGGCTGTGGTGAATGTAACGTTCTGTGGGAGATCTGGCTAGAGACAGAGATTCTTTCAGACGGGCTGTGGTGAATGCAACGTTCTGTGGGAGATCTGGCTAGAGACAGAGATTCTTTCAGACGGGCTGTGGTGAATGCAACGTTCTGTGGGAGATCTGACTAGAGACAGAGATTCTTTCAGACGGGCTGTGGTGAATGTAACGTTCTGTGGGAGATCTGGCTAGAGATAGAGATTCTTTCAGACGAGCTGTGGTGAATGTAAAGTTCTGTGAGAGATCTGGCTAGAGACAGAGATTCTTTCAGACGGGCTGTGGTGAATGTAACGTTGTGTGAAGATCTGGCTAGAGACAGATATTATTTCAGACGGGCTGTGGTCAATGTAACGTTCTGTGGGAGATCTGGCTAGAGACAGAGATTCTTTCAGACGGGCTGTGGTGAATGCAACGTTCTGTGGGAGATCTGGCTAGAGACAGAGATTCTTTCAGACGGGCTGTGGTGAATGTAACGTTCTGTGGGAGATCTGGCTAGAGATAGAGATTCTTTCAGACGAGCTGTGGTGAATGTAAAGTTCTGTGAGAGATCTGGCTAGAGACAGAGATTCTTTCAGACGGGCTGTGGTGAATGTAACGTTGTGTGAAGATCTGGCTAGAGACAGAGATTATTTCAGACGGGCTGTGGTCAATGTAACGTTCTGTGGGAGATCTGGCTAGAGACAGAGATTCTTTCAGACGGGCTGTGGTGAATGTAACGTTCTGTGGGAGATCTGGCTAGAGACAGAGATTCTTTCAGACGGGCTGTGGTGAATGTAACGTTCTGTGGGAGATCTGGCTAGAGACAGAGATTCTTTCAGACGGGCTGTGGTGAATGTAACGTTCTGTGAGAGATGTGAGTAGAGACTGGATTCTTTCAGACGGGCTGTGGTGAATGTAACGTTCTGTGGGAGATCTGGCTAGAGACAGAGATTATTTCAGACGGGCTGTGGTGAATGTAACGTTGTGTGAAGATCTGGCTAGAGACAGAGATTATTTTAGATAGGCTGTGGTGAATGTAACGTTGTGTGAAGATCTGGCTAGAGACAGAGATTATTTCAGACGGGCTGTGGTGAATGTAACGTTCTGTGAGAGATGTGAGTAGAGACTGGGATTCTTTCAGACGGGCTGTGGTGAATGTAACGTTCTGTGAGAGATCTGGCTAGAGACAGAGGTTCTTTCAGACGGGCTGTGGTGAATGCAACGTTCTGTGAGAGATCTGGCTAGAGACAGAGATTCTTTCAGACGGGCTGTGGTGAATGGAACGTTCTGTGAGAGATCTGGCTAGAGATAGAGATTCTTTCAGACGGGCTGTGGTGAATGTAACGTTCTGTGAAGATCTGGGTAGTAGACAGGGATTCTTTCAGACGGGCATTGGTGAAGGCAACGTTGTGTGAGAGATCTGGGTAGAGACAGGAATTCTTTCAGACGGGCTGTGGTGAATGTAACGTTCTGTTGTAGATCTGATTAGAGACAGAGATTCTGTTAGTTGAGCTGTGATGAGAGCAACATTCTACAAAGGACATGCAAGGCGATGATGAATGAGACTAGAGCTTATTGAGTTCTCAATCCATTCTCGTAGCAGGCATCACGTTTGGCTTGATGGTGAGGGAAGGGAAAGGATAGGACAATTGTGGGGATGGGGATGGGAGACAGTACACATCTGCTATGATATCGTGACATATGAGGACTGGAAATAGGAAACAGAAATAAGAGAGAGAGAGAGAGAGAGAGAGAGAGAGAGAGAGAGAGAGAGAGAGAGAGAGAGAGAAAGAAAGAAAGAAGAAAGAAAGAAAGAAAGAAAGAAAGAAAGAAAAGAAAGAAAGAAAGAAAGAAAGAAAGAAAGAAAGAGAGATAGGTTTAAAAAAAGGAGAAAGAAGAAATCATATGGGACTATTGAAGACTTCGTGAACGACTTGTCTTATATGGCCGGGTGCAACTTGACCTCGACCTATTTTCCGTGAAACAGACGTGAGGTACCCTCGCCTAGTTTCTGGTGTCGGGTCACGTGCTCCCTGGTGGAGGTTTAAGGGCGGTTCGGAATAATGGAAGGCGGGGGCACAAGTGTACGGTGATTGTGTACATGAACGTTGTGTATGTTGGACTGGCAGTGTGCCGGTGTGTGTGTACATGAACGTTGTGTATGTTGGACTGGCAGTGTGTCGGTGTGTGTGTACATGAACGTTGTGTATGTTGGACTGGCAGTGTGTCGGTGTGTGTGTACATGAACGTTGTGTATGTTGGACTGGCAGTGTGCCGGTGTGTGTGTACATGAACGTTGTGTATGTTGGACTGGCAGTGTGTCGGTGTGTGTGTACATGAACGTTGTGTATGTTGGACTGGCAGTGTGTCGGTGTGTGTGTACATGAACGTTGTGTATGTTGGACTGGCAGTGTGTCGGTGTTGTGTACATGAACGTTGTGTATGTTGGACTGGCAGTGGGTCGGTGTGTGTGTACACGAACGTTGTGTATGTTGGACTGGCAGTGTGTCGGTGTGTATGTACATGAACGTTGTGTATGTTGGACTGGCAGTGTGCCGGTGTGTGTGTACACGAACGTTGTGTATGTTGGACTGGCAGTGTGTCGGTGTGTGTGTACATGAACGTTGTGTATGTTGGACTGGCAGTGTGCCGGTGTGTGTGTACACGAACGTTGTGTATGTTGGACTGGCAGTGTGCCGGTGTGTATATGTGTGTACACGAATGTTGTGTATGTTGGACTGGAAGTGTGCCGGTGTGTGTGTGTGTACACGAACGTTGTGTATGTTGGACTGGCAGTGTGCGGTGTGTATATGTGTGTACACGAACGTTGTGTATGTTGGACTGGCAGTGTGCCGGTGTGTATATGTGTGTACACGAACGTTGTGTATGTTGGACTGGCAGTGTGCCGGTGTGTATATGTGTGTACACGAATGTTGTGTATGTTGGACTGGCAGTGTGCCGGTGTGTGTGTGTACACGAACGTTGTGTATGTTGGACTGGCAGTGTGCCGGTGTGTGTGTACACGAGCGTTGTGTATGTTGGACTGGCAGTGTGCCGGTTGTGTGTGTGTGTACACGAACGTTGTGTCTGTTGGACTGGCAGTGTGTCGGTGTGTGTGTGTACACGAACGTTGTGTATGTTGGACTGGCAGTGTGCCGGTGTGTGTGTGTACACGAACGTTGTGTATGTTGGACTGGCAGTGTGCCGATGTGTGTGTGTGTACATTTACGTTGTGTATGTTGGACTGGCAGTGTGCCGGTGTGTGTGTGTGTGTACACGAACGTTGTGTATGTTGGACTGGCAGTGTGCCGGTGTGTGTGTGTGTACACGAACGTTGTGTATGTTGGACTGGCAGTGTGCCGGTGTGTGTGTGTACACGAACGTTGTGTATGTTGGACTGGCAGTGTGCCGGTGTGTGTGTGTGTGTACACGAACGTTGTGTGTGTGTGTACACGAACGTTGTGTATGTTGGACTGGCAGTGTGCCGGTGTGTGTGTGTGTACACGAACGTTGTGTATGTTGGACTGGCAGTGTGCCGGTGTGTGTGTGTGTACACGAACGTTGTGTATGTTGGACTGGCAGTGTGCCGGTGTGTGTGTACATGAACGTTGTGTATGTTGTACTGGCAGTGTGTCGGTGTGTGTATGTGTGTACATGAACGTTGTGTATTTTGGACTGGCAGTGTGCCGGTGTGAGTGTGTGTACATGAACGTTGTGTATGTTGGACTGGCAGTGTGCTGGTGTGTGTGTACATGAACGTTGTGTATGTTGGACTGGCAGTGTACCGGTGTGTGTGTGTACATGAACGTTCTGTATGTTGGACTGGCAGTGTGCCGGTGTGTGTATGTGTGTACATGAACGTTGTGTATGTTGGACTGGCAGTGTGCCGGTGTGTGTATGTGTGTACACGAACGTTGTGTATGTTGGACTGGCAGTGTGCCGGTGTGTGTGTACACGAACGTTGTGTATGTAGGACTGGCAGTGTGCCGGTGTGTGTACACGAACGTTGTGTATGTTGGACTGGCAGTGTGCCGGTGTGTGTGTACACGAACGTTGTGTATGTTGGACTGGCAGTGTGCCGGTGTGTGTACACGAACGTTGTGTATGTTGGACTGGCAGTGTGCCGGTGTGTGTGTGTACACGAACGTTGTGTATGTTGGACTGGCAGTGTGCCGGTGTGTGTGTACACGAACGTTGTGAATGTTGGACTGGCAGTGTGCCGGTGTGTGTGTGTACACGAACGTTGTGTATGTTGGACTGGCAGTGTGCCGGTGTGTGTGTACACGAACGTTGTGAATGTTGGACTGGCAGTGTGCCGGTGGGTGTGTACATGAACGTTGTGTATGTTGGACTGGCAGTGTGCCGGTGTGTGTGTGTACACGAACGTTGTGTATGTTGGACTGGCAGTGTGTCGGTGTGAGTGTGTGTACATGAACGTTGTGTATTTTGGACTGGCAGTGTGCCGGTGTGAGTGTGTGTACATGAACGTTGTGTATGTTGGACTGGAAGTGTGCCGGTGTGTGTGTGTGTACATGAACGTTGTGTATGTTGGACTGGCAGTGTGCCGGTGTGTGTGTACATGAACGTTGTGTATGTTGGACTGGCAGTGTGCCGGTGTGTGTATGAGTGTACATGAACGTTGTGTATGTTGGACTGGCAGTGTGCCGGTGTGTGTGCACATGAACGTTGTGTATGTTGGACTAGCAGTGTGCCGGTGTGTGTGTGTGTGTGTATGTGTGTACATGAACGTTGTGTATGTTGGACTGGCAGTGTGCCGGTGTGTGTGTACATGAACGTTGTGTATGTTGGACTGGCAGTGTGCCGGTGTGTGTATGTGTGTACATGAACGTTGTGTATGTTGGACTGGCAGTGTGCCGGTATGTGTGTGTGTACATGAACGTTCTGCATGTTGGACTAGCAGTGTGCCGGTGTGTGTGTGTCACCGGTGTTGGTGTGTGAACATATATAATGCTTTGTTTCTGTGTGTGTGCTTGTATTTGTGTACATGGATGGCGCGTCTACTCCTTTCTCATCTTCTTCTTTCCTTCCTCATTTGTCTTCCAGCGTCGAGTGGAGATATAATGTGCGGTCTTTTTGTCTTCTCTTGACTTCCCCTGCTGTTATGTTTTTAATGTTCCGCCAAGATATTTTTTTTTAGTAGTAGACTCTTAGTCTAGTGTTCTCATAACGTTTACCGAATGCTTGTTGTGTTTCTGTTTGAGTCTCGTGTTCCCATAACGTTTACCGAATGCTTGTTGTGTTTCTGTTTGAGTCTCGTGTTCCCATAACGTTTACCGAATGCTTGTTGTGTTTCTGTTTGAGTCTCGTGTTCTCATAACGTTTACCGAATGCTTGTTGTGTTTCTGTTTGTATCTGTCTGTCTTATCTCGTGGCTAAAGAATTTTTATGTTTTTTCTTCATGTTTTTTTTTAAATGGCGGGAATTATTCCGAGTTTTATTCCTCACTTCTTCATTTCTGATCTTATTTCTCATGTTGTTTCCTCCATCTTATTGTTATGGTTTGTATAGAAACCGTGTATGTGTAATATTCTATGTATGTATGCACGCGCGTACACGAACCATGCCAACTGTACAGTCTGCACTGACATGTGTACGCAAGTTGTGTACATGTGTCTGTATTTTTGTACATATTTTTAGTGTTGATGTATAGAGAAAAAAGTCAAGAGCCCCGTCACACCAAGTGGCGTATGGGGACTATGGTGTTAGTGACCATCATTTTTATAGACCTCCAGCACTTGATTGTATATAGTCTTCGTTGATTCCTTGCACAGTTCACTCGCCTGTCTTTTCCCTCTTCTGACTTGCAATTGCTACAAACACGTAAAGATCGCAGTTCCCACAAACAAGTAAAGATCGCAGTTCCCACAAACAAGTAAAGATTGCAGTTCCCACAAACAAGTAAAGATCGCATTTCCCACAAACAAGTAAAGATCGCAGTTCCCACAAACAAGTAAAGATCGCAGTTCCCACAAACAAGTATAGATCGCAGTTACCACAAACAAGTAAAGATCGCAGTTCCCACAAACAAGTATAGATCGCAGTTCCCACAAACAAGTAAAGATCGCAGTTCCACAAACAAGTAAAGATGGCAGTTCCCACAAACAAGTATAGATCGCAGTTCCACAAACAAGTAAAGATCGCAGTTCCCACAAACAAGTAAAAATCGCAGTTCCCACAAACAAGTAAAGATCGCAGTTCCGCCAAACAAGTAAAGATCGCAGTTCCGCCAAACAAGTAAAGATGGCAGTTCCCACAAACAAGTAAAGATGGCAGTTCCCACAAACAAGTATAGATCGCAGTTCCCACAAACAAGTAAAATCGCAGTTCCCACAAACAAGTAAAGATGGCAATTCCCACAAACAAGTAAAGATCGCAGTTCCGCCAAACAAGTAAAGATGGCAGTTCCCACAAACAAGTAAAGATGGCAGTTCCCACAAACAAGTAAAGATGGCAGTTCCGCGATCTTTATTTGGATCTTTGCTCGAGCTAAGTGTTTGAGTTGCATAGTTTCAGCGATAGAGCCATGATGTGTTGTAGCACTCGCGTGTCCTTGTGAAGGTTCATGGTTCGAATGCTAGTTGAGGCGCATCTTTTTACCGAACCTAAAGGTTCCTAGGGTCCATCCGTCACCAGCATTGAGTGTCGTCTCCGCATCGAAGGTTGGCTACAATGGAGCGCAATTCCGCTCTATTTCTTGCTTTGATAGTGCAGGTTGTCAGAGACTGACTCGTCAATGTTAGTTTTGGTCTGCCTCTGCCTCTTTTACCTTCTTTTTTTCCCTTCCAAGATTACATTTAGCAGGCGACTATTTCTTTTAACATGCTCCAAAAATGGCATTTGTTTTGTTTGAATTGTGTTTTTTCTCTTTTCATTTTTTAGTTGTTTTAAGACTTCATCGTTTGTTTTCTTTCTTTTCGCTCATTTCTTCATATTCTTCTATAAATCCATATTTCAAAGACTTCAATTTTCTGTTCCGTTTTCTTGCCTAAAGTCCATGTTTCTGCACGATAAAGATGTAACATTGAGAAGATATAGATGGGTCCACCCATCTTCTTTAAATGGGCACCAAATCGGTTCTTGCCCACTTGCGACTTGCCACTTGCGACTTTTAATGTCACTTAATTGCCTTAATTGGGATCACTGTAGTTGAAAACTTCTCCTCTTGTGTAAACTACACATTCACATCTAAGAGCGAATCAGTGAAGGTCACAAAATCATATTCTCTCTGTGGTTTTACTAACTACAGGTCATGTGGCTTCTGTTGGATTGGAAATGATAACTTACCACCACTGTGTGTCTATATGTTTGGAATTGGAGTCATCAATGATGGCCTAACATCATCAAGTGCTATGACGATCATCATTTTCGGGAGGACGTGAACTCCCATGGTATATAGTGGATAGGCGGCAGGAACCATTGAAGGCTATGTCTGAAAAGTGTTCCTTCTTGCAGTTTCCTCATATTCCAAGTCCGGCTTGTTGCAGGACCTACTGAGTTAAGTGCTCTGTGTACACCGTGAGCTTTGTGTCTCATCCGTTTTGATCCTGCTTCGATATCCCGCTTGTTTACGATGAATGATGATATCGTATGACAGGGAATAGTTGGCTGTGTTCACTTTCTGTGCGGTTTCGCCTTATGTCTTTGGCGTGTGCTGAGACTGCTACGATGGGGACTACAGTTACCTTTCTTTGTTTGGGAGATGAGTTAGTAATTCGGATGATTCCACTGGCACGGGCGGTTCAGCAATTATGGATTTTAATTCGTTTGCTGTGATTCCGAGGCCTTCCATAACCAATAACCAATGTCACTGCCTGTGTCTGCATCGATGTCTGGAAAACAGCGGAGAAGAAACCGTTAATAGAGTTATCGTTTCTTTCATCTAAAGACAACAAAAAACGAGACCACCGTCACATCGACTGGTGTCAATACCCATATTTGTTTACAGACCTTCGGCAAATTATTTGGTTGTAATGTGGTCAGTACTACGCCAGTGCCACTTTTCTTTCTCAGGAAAAAAAACCCCAGTACCCATTTAAGGCTGAGTGAAACTGGAAACCGTCGATGAGAATCGAACCCAATCTCTTTCCCTTTGTAATTGTGTTCCCTAACCTGTGATTGTTATGGGAGTATCTTTACGTCCAGGGTCTCTGTCTTAATACAATTGCTGGGGAACAGCAGAAATTAAAACATAAAGAGGGGGTGGGGTGGTGGTGGTGTTGAGTGGTCTAGGGGTAAAGCGTCGGCCTCTGGGCAAGAGAGCTCAGCATCGACCACAGGCATTGGCCATTTTTTTTTAACGAACCCGTAGTGTCTTCGTGGCATAACCCCCCCCCCCCCTCCGGTCTCTGGAGACCCGATGTCTAGTCCTCTCTGGGTAGCGAGAAGTGATGTCTAGTCTTTTCTGGTTAGTGAGATCCGATGTCTAGTCCTCTCTGGGTAGTGAGATCCGATGTCTAGTCATCAAGGGTAGTGAGAAACGATGTCTAATCCTCTCTGGGTAGTGAGATCCGATGTCTAGTCCTCTCTGGGTAGTGAGATCCGATGTCTAGTCATCTCTGGGTAGTGAGAAACGATGTCTAGTCCTCTCTGGGTAGTGAGAAGCGATGTCTAGTCCTCTCTGGGTAGTGAGATCCGATGTCTAGCCCTCTCTGGATAGTGAGAACCGATGTCTAGTCCTCTCTGGGTAGTGATGAGCGATGTCTAGCCCTCTCTGCGTAGTGAGATCCGATGTCTGACTCTCTCGTATAACGGCGACAAAGAAGAGATCACGTTTGTGCGCACATTAAAGAACTCTTTGCAGTTGGAAGTCTAAAACAATTAACTAAAAATGGTCGCTGCCCGCTAAAATTGATAGGAAAAAAGTCCACACAAAACTCTCGACGATGAAAATTACAGTACTCGTGAAGTTGGAGAATATCTGCCTGTATAGCGGGGGACACCTGAACACTCGCCTGCCGGTGTGGAAAAATAGGAGATAGTGATCTACACATACAATTCATGGTCTTGGGACGTGTGTCCGTATGTTACACACATACAATTCAGGGTCTTATATGTCAATATGTTACCACTTCTGATTTTGTCCTATCTTATCACATTCAGTATGCTACGTATCTATGTCAATGGAAGTGAGAAGGAGAGTTCATCGCTGCTATATAGAGCCAATTCTGATTTTCGGAAGCGAATCATGGACAGTAGACCAAAAAAATGAAAAGATGTGGTTTCTCAGAAGAATGTTGAAAGTTCCCTGGACAACTGAAAAAGATCAACAAGGAAATTCTCAAAGAGGCCAACTCAAAAAGGAGCTCCTAAGAAACACTTGAGAGAACAATCGACATTTTTCAGGCACATCATGCGAAGAGAAAAGTTGGAGTATGTGGCAACAACTGGCAAAATACAGGGAAAGAGAAATCGCGGACGACAAAGAGAGGGAACACTAGATAGCTTGGTGTCATGGCATGGAAAACAGTCTACAACAGAATTGATACGATGCACCTGTGGATAAAAAATGTAGAAGGACATGATCGCCTACGCGAACCGGTATGGCACGTGATGATGATGATACAACGCCACCTCATCACTGTAGTGGTTTTTGCTTGTGTTTTCTTTGACTCTTAATGTCCATGTTTGACGCTGATAGCAGACTGTTGGGGTATTATATTATGGAAAGGAGAGACTGGTTGGTCTCGAAACAAGAAGCCAGCCTCGGGACAAAGAGGCTGTGGGTTCAAATCCCGGCTGAACCACTTGTGATTTTTATTGATGATTTCTCTCTGCAGCAACTACCCCTGGTCTTAGCAGCGAGGCCCGGCTTGATACGTCAATTAATTACTCATGGACGGAAAAAAATATGAGTACCTCATAGGACGCAGTTATCTGCCTGCGCGGCGAGGGAGCCCTGCGCACACGGCTACTAGGGAAAAACGGATTAACACTCAAAATTCAGTTTGTAGTCTCTAGGGATTTCGTCAGAGGTAAAGGCTGTCGAACACAAACATATATATATATCATGGCACGTTCTCTGTGTTACATGTTTTATTATTGGTCGGTAGTATTGACTTGAATAATCCAATCACTTGTTTTGCATTTGCAGCACCTTTTGCTATTCTGATTATAACCTCACCACCTCTTCATCTACAGCCATTTAAACATTTACTTTGCGACTGCCTTTACCGTTTGAGAGCCCAGTGGCGTCGTGGGTAGAGCACCCGGCTGACGACTTGAAGATTCGGGGTTCAGATGCCAGTTGAGACTAAAAGAAA
Organism: Megaustenia siamemsis; assembly: GCA_032433765.1. Lineage (NCBI taxonomy): Eukaryota > Metazoa > Mollusca > Gastropoda > Stylommatophora > Ariophantidae > Megaustenia > Megaustenia siamemsis. The sequence goes on along the minus strand of JAVIAB010000025.1, from coordinate 2,295,975 downwards.
TTATCCGATCTATAAAGCTCTCGTAGGGAGCCGCGATAGCTCAGTGGTTAGTGAACTGGACTACAAAGGACAAGAGGTAGGGTTCGATTCCAACCGACGGCTTCCGGTTGACCAGCCTTTAATGGGTACCGGATTTTTTTTCCTGGGAAAGTAAAGCGGCACGGGCGTAATATCGACCACACTACCCCAAAAATCATGTGCTGAGGGTCTGTAAAATTGATGGTCACTAACACCATATTCCCTATACGCCACTTGATGTGACGGGTGTACTTTACTTTTTACTTTATAAAGCTCTCGTGGTCCGCCCAGACACTTTAAATGTGTACCAGAGGTATTCTCTGGGATGGGAACTGACCACCTCACGGAGCTGAAGTTGAGTACAATGACGTCACTAACAGTTTGTTATTCAACGATAGTTTCTGTGCTACTATTTGTACTTTTACTCTCCTATTTTGGCCAAATGCATCCGACTTACGTGTGAAATTGTTGGATTCCAAGATTTCTCCCCTCTACAAGTCCTGGTTAGTCTGTTTCCAGACCCATCGCCTCGACATTGGAAATGATCTCGATCAGTTATAGTTCACTGACACTTACCTCTCAACCCATGCTCTGTTGGCATCCTGACACATTCTGCCCCCCAACCACCAAACCAACTTGTGAACGTGACGACACATAATGATGGTAGCTTCTATTATTTCCACTTTCCTGTGAGTACAGTCCCCTTGTTCTGGCACTCTGCCAGGCGTCTCGTTAGTAGGTTGTCGTTTCTCATCAGCTATACCTACCAACTTACACGCGTGTATATTGCAGCAGCTATTGTTGATTTGTCAACGACACACTCTTACCAAAACAATGGTTCTCATCTTTGCAGGACTCGGTGAATAATTTTGTCTCCGTTATCGTTCAGCGGTTCCCAAACTATCAGTCTCGACCCTGATAGCGCTAGCTAGGTGTTTCTGGGGAAAACGGGGGGGGGGGGGGTGTGGAAATGGTATTTTAAATAAATAATTACAGTTAATGAGAATATAATAAAATAGCAGAAATAGACTCAAGTTACAACAAAGCTTGTCAAATCATTGGACAGTTATCACCACTATTGTCTAACAAGGAAATAACTCTAGAGGCAAAACGGGCTCTCTACAATACAATCTTCATCCCAACGTTGTGCTACCAATGACAGTCCTGGACCCTAGATGAAAGAACAATAAGAAAAATAACCTCTACAGAGATGAAATGTGTTAGACGAATGACAGGAAACAGTCTGAGAGATAAGATCAGAAATGAAGAACTGAGAAAAAAGCGAATAACCCCCCCCCCCCCCCCCCCTTTTCCTTCCGCCATAGAATGAAGAAACAACAGATAAAATAGTTTGGCCACGTGACAAGGCAGAAAGATCAAAACACAACACAACCAACCTTTAATAAAAGCTGCGAGAACACCAGACTCAAGGGCCGACCACGAAACATGGATTGACGGAAGATTAGAAACACTAGGAAACATAACAGCAGGAGGGGTAAAGAGAAGAGCAAAAGACCACAAATGATATCACACCTCGGTGCTGAAAGGTAAATGAGGAAGGAAAGAAGAAGACGAATTATAGTTAATGAGAGCAATGAAAACATAATCAATTAGCTATACCCCTAAGAAAGCACAAATATGGAGCACAGAAATATCCCTTCATGACAAGCTATGGGGAACCGGTGAAGATGCATAGCACAACGTCTTGTTCGTGACCCATGCTAGTCTAAAGGTCTAAATACATAGCAGCAACTGATCGTTGACATAGAAGAAGAAGAAGGAGAAGAAATGACACGATTCTATCTATCTATCTATCTATCTATCTATCTATCTATCTATCTATCTATCTATCTATCTATCTATCTATCTATCTATCTATCTATCTATCTATCTATCTATCTATCTATCTATCTATCTATCTATCTATCTATCTATCTATCTATCTATCTATCTATCTATCTATCTATCTATCTATCTATATATCTATCTATCTATCTATCTATCTATCTATCTATCTATCTATCTATCTATCTATCTATCTATCTATCTATCTATCTATCATCTATCTATCTATCTATCTATCTATCTATCTGTCTGTCTGTCTGTCTGTCTGTCTGTCTGTCTGTCTGTCTATCTATCTATCTATCTATCTATCTATCTATTGTCCTTTCGAGCCGAAGACGGCACATAGGGCAGAACCACAATCTCAAAAGCAGAAACCTTGCGTGCCAAAATGGCACATATTGCAGAGACACGATTATACAGAGGTCATTCAAGCACTATGGCAGGTAAAAGACACAGCGGGCTGGAAAGAACAATAATGGAAGGCATGGTTCTTTGGCGACTTAACAAGGGTTAGAATGTGGCTTCAGGACATGAAAGTGGACTTGTATGTCTCGGGTTCAATCCCCAACTACAAGCGGTAGAATGTTAAACAAATTGTATCCGTGATTTGGGCTCTACCCTCCTCTGGTCTCTGTGTAGTGAGATCCGGTGTCTAGCCTTCTCTGTGTAGTGAGATCCGGTGTCTAGCCTTCTCTGTGTAGTGAGATCCGGTGTCTAGCCTTCTCTGTGTAGTGAGGTCCGGTGTCTAGCCTTCTCTGTGTAGTGAGATCCGGTGTCTAGCCTTCTCTGTGTAGTGAGATCCGGTGTCTAGCCTTCTCTGTGTAGTGAGATCCGGTGTCTAGCCTTCTCTGTGTAGTGAGATCCGGTGTCTAGCCTTCTCTGTGTAGTGAGATCCGGTGTCTAGCCTTCTCGGATACAGGCGGAGAAAAACAGGGGGGTCCCGTGTGCACTCTGCGCTCGTTAAAAAAATGGCAGTTGGAAATCGAAAAGAGTAGGCAGAAATGACCGCTTCCCGGGCAAATTTAACAGGAAAAAATGTTAACCAAAACGTTAAAACTTTCGACGATAACAATTATGAGAGTACCTTTGAAGTCGAAGAATATCCGCCTCTATGGCGGGGGACACCTGAGCTCTCGGCTGTCGGTGTGGAAAATAGAAAAAAGTGATATTCGTGCAAAATGTGGTCTCCCGGGACTTGGCTGCAGATATAAGGGTGGAGAACGTTAACAAACAAGTGGGACTTGGCTGCAGATATAAGGGTGGAGAACGTTAACAAATAAACAAGTGGGACTTGGCTGCAGATATAAGGGTGGAGAACGTTAACAAACAAACAAGTGGGACTTGGCTGAAGATATAAGGGTGGAGAACGTTAACAAACAAACAAGTGGGACTTGGCTGCAGATATAAGGGTGGAGAACGTTAACAAACAAACAAGTGGGACTTGGCTGCAGATATAAGGGTGGAGAACGTTAACAAACAAGTGGGACTTGGCTGCAGATATAAGGGTGGAGAACGTTAACAAACAAGTGGGACTTGGCTGCAGATATAAGGGTGGAGAACGTTAACAAACAAACAAGTGGGACTTGGCTGCAGATATAAGGGTGGAGAACGTTAACAAACAAACAAGTGGGACTTGGCTGCAGATATAAGGGTGGAGAACGTTAACAAACAAACAAGTGGGACTTGGCTGCAGATATAAGGGTGGCGAACGTTAACAAACAAACAAGTGGGACTTGGCTGTAGATATAAGGGTGGCGAACGTTAACAAACAAACAAGTGGGACTTGGCTTGAGATATAAGGGTGGCGAACGCTAACAAAAAAGTGGGACTTGGCTTGAGATATAAGGGTGGCGAACGCTAACAAACAAGTGGGACTTGGCTTGAGATATAAGGGTGACGAACGCTAACAAACAAGTGGGACTTGGCTGCAGATATAAGGGTGGCAAACGCTAACAAACAAACAAGTGGGACTTGGCTTGAGATATAAGGGTGGCGAACGTTAACAAACAAACAAGTGGGACTTGGCTGCAGATATAAGGGTGGCGAACGCTAACAAACAAACAAGTGGGACTTGGCTTGAGATATAAGGGTGGCGAACGTTAACAAACAAACAAGTGGGACTTGGCTTGAGATATAAGGGTGGCGAACGTTAACAAACAAACAAGTGGGACTTGGCTTGAGACATAAGGGTGGCGAACGCTAACAAACAAACAAGTGGGACTTGGCTTGAGATATAAGGGTGGCGAACGCTAACAAACAAGTGGGCCTTGGCTTGAGATATAAGGGTGGCGAACGCTAACAAACAAACAAGTGGGACTTGGCTTGAGATATAAGGGTGGCGAACGCTAACAAACAAGTGGGACTTGGCTTGAGATATAAGGGTGGCGAACGCTAACAAACAAACAAGTGGGACTTGGCTTGAGATATAAGGGTGGCGAACGCTAACAAACAATTAAGCAAACACGTAAACAAGCAAACAAACAAACAAGCTAACAAGCAAACAAGTAAACAAGCAAACAAACAAACAAGCAAACAAGCAAACAAGTAAACAAGCAAACAAACAAACAAGTAAACAAGCAAACAAGCAAACAAACAAACAAGTAAACAAGCAAACAAACAAACCAGCAAACAAGCAAACAAGTAAACAAGCAAACAAACAAACAAGCAAACAAGTAAACAAGCAAACAAACAAACAAGCAAACAAGTAAACAAGCAAACAAGCAAACAAACAAACAAGTAAACAATTAATAAAAGCTTTAACAAGGAAATCAACTTTTCTAATCTTGGAAAATATAAGGTTCTGGAAACAGAGTGTATGACGTCATGACGTGAAGGCCTAAAGGTCGAGGTAGGGGCCGATATCCCAAGTGAGTGCTAGAAGAAGTTTGACTAATTCTTGAAACTGACGATCTAGCCCACACCGGAACAGAAGTAGAGAGAGAGAGGGGGGGGGTGATAGAGAGAGCGTGCAATGGTGGGAATGGAGAGACTTTGTCCGTGGTCTATGATCCAAAGGGAGATCTAAAGGGCATTCCTGATGGTTGATTCAAGCATTTCTGGTTATATCAATGTCCTGTTTGTCCTGCTGTCGTATTTTTGGTTATATCAATGTCCTGTTTGTCCTGCTGTTGTATTTTTGGTTATATCAATGTCCTGTTTGTCCCGCTGTCGTATTTTTGGTTATATCAAAGTCCTGTTTGTCCCGCTGTCGTATTTTTGGTTATATCAATGTCCTGTTTGTCCCACTGTCGTATTTTTGGTTATATCAAAGTCCTGTTTGTCCCACTGTCGTATTTTTAGTTATATCAAAGTCCTGTTTGTCCCGCTGTCGTATTTTTGGTTATATCAATGTCCTGTTTGTCCCGCTGCCGTATTTCTGGTTATATCAATGTCCTGTTTGTCCCACTGCCGTATTTCTGGTTATATCAATGTCCTGTTTGTCCCACTGCCGTATTTCTGGTTATATCAATGTCCTGTTTGTCCCGCTGCCGTATTTCTGGTTATATCAATGTCCTGTTTGTCCCGCTGTCGTATTTCTGATTATATCAATGTCCTGTTTGTCCCACTGTCGTATTTCTGATTATATCAATGTCCTGTTTGTCCCGCTGTCGTATTTCTGATTATATCAATGTCCTGTTTGTCCCACTGCCGTATTTCTGGTTATATCAATGTCCTGTTTGTCCCACTGCCGTATTTCTGGTTATATCAATGTCCTGTTTGTCCCACTGCCGTATTTCTGGTTATATCAATGTCCTGTTTGTCCCACTGCCGTATTTCTGGTTATATCAATGTCCTGTTTGTACCACTGTCGTATTTCTTGTTATATCAATGTCCTGTTTGTCCCACTGTCGTATTTCTTGTTATATCCCGCTGTCTTTGTATTTTGACTGAACCAAATCCAGTCATGAAAAAGCCAACATTTTCTATTTTAACTCCGTGCTCATCTCTTCTCTCTTATTTTGGTCCCTAACCCTCTTATTTATGTAGAGAAATGGCCTGTGATTACAAGAGATCTCGACCAACATCATGTAGGGTCAGCCTGACTAAACTGGTAGCTGAAAGTTGATTTCAAAGACAGTAAGATGTTCTTGTGGTATTGCTAACCATACCAACCGAATAAAATACATGAACATTGATCTTGAGAATATTGTCATGCGTACCTTATTCTCTCATGGCTACACTCGAGGAGTGACGACGGCTCTTCATCAGTCTCCATCTGTTCCACTTATATCATGTCTGTTTATGTCAATAATCTTCTTCTTCTCCTACTTCTTTATCTTCATCTTCTTTTATCTTATTCTTCTTCGTCTTCTTCTTTAGCTTCTTTTTTTTCGTCTTCTACTTTATCTTATTCGTCTTCGTCTTTTTCTTCTTCTTTATCTTCATTTGTGATACGATCTAAGTAAGAGATGTCCAAAACCTTACGTTAACATTTGTGATACGATCTAAGTAAGAGATGTCCAAAACCTTACGGTAACATTTGTGATACGATCTAAGTAAGAGATGTCCAAAACCTTACGATAACATTTGTGATACGATCTAAGTAAGAGATGTCCAAAACCTTACGGTAACATTTGTGATACGATCTAAGTAAGAGATGTCCAAAACCTTACAATAACATTTGTGATACGATCTAAGTAAGAGATGTCCAAAACCTTACGGTAACATTTGTGATACGATCTAAGTAAGAGATGTCCAAAACCTTACGGTAACATTTGTGATACGATCTAAGTAAGAGATGTCCAAAACCTTACGGTAACATTTGTGATACGATCTAAGTAAGAGATGTCCAAAACCTTACAATAACATTTGTGATACGATCTAAGTAAGAGATGTCCAAAACCTTACGATAACACTTGTGGTGCAAGATGCCCTAGGTGAACTTGAAAAATGCACGAACACCTGGTTCTTACCAATCAACGAAAAAAAAACTACATATACAATTTTCAGCCTATCAAGAAACACACTCTCTACAAACTTGAAGATAAACGACCATACACTCCCTATTGACCAAAACCCAACATATCTTGGCGTCACCATGAATCGCAGAATGACTTGGAAAAATCAGATAGAAAACGGCCAGAAAACGAACTAATATTATGAAGAAATTGGCAGGAACAGACGGGGGGGGGGGGGGGGGGCTGACAGCAATATTTTGAAAAGACTATACGTAGACCAGTTCTAGAGTATGGAGTCACAGCCTGGGCTATGGCTTCCAAATCACACCTTAGCAAAATTAACAGAACCAAGCTGCCCGTATCACCACTGGTGCTATGAAATCTTCACCTATCAAGACTCTAGAAACAGTAACAGGTTTACAACCCTTAGATGACAGACGAGTCACTAAAGTATTGCAGCAGGCGGAGAAATATAGAAGGCTCCTTAGCCACCCCATGCACCAAAGAATAACTGGTTCTGGAATTATATGACTAAAGAGGAACAACTTCGCTGCAATCTCCAATGAACTAACCACTGGAGACCCAGTACTTTCCCAAACAATATCGAAACCCTTGGGCCCATCTGATATGTCTCCTCATGGAAAACATAAAATACCAGAACTTAAGGAAAATATAACAGGAATCATGAAAAAAGGCACCCAGTCAGACACATAAAGAAAATACGTAGCAGAAAAACACACACGCGATACCTACCCACAGGACTCTTGGTCCCACATATACACAGATGGCTCTGCTACAAATGCCACCAGAAATGGAAGGGGGGGGGTGTGTTCATGACGTTGAATAATCAGGACGAGGTCACCAAGTCAATAGCTACTGGAAAATTCTCAAACAACTTTAAAGCAGAAACTGAGGCCATCAGAGATGCTGCAACACTGGCTACTCAACACAAAAATAACATGCATAATAAATTGGTGATTCTGACTGATGCACTGTCAGTATTATCAGCTCTGAAAAGCCACAAGAACAATGAACCAGATGACTTGAGAGCAACCCTGGACTAACTATGCAATAACTTCCAGAGAGTAGTCATTCAGTGGATACCATCACACTGTAATATACACGGGAACGAACGCGCAGACGAATTAGCTAAAGAGGGAGGGAGATTAACACAAGAGAACCATCCGCTCAGTTATGATGAAGCCAAATCCATCTTCATAGGTCAGTTCCATGAAAAGTGGAAACGAGAACACCCAAAGCATAACGAGAGGGACAGATACCACCAACTATCAAGGAGGGATCAAGTCATCATACTTCGCCTACGCACTGGCCACAACAGAATGAGAAATCACATGTTCACCAAATTCAAAATAGGTACAACCAGCCTATGCCACTGTACACTGGACAATATGACTACAAAACATGTTCTACAGGATTGCCCCCAGTACACAGACCTGAGAAGAGCAATGTGGTCCACGCCCACCTCCCTGGAAGAGAAACTATATGGAGCAATCGATTCGCTTAAACAGACAGCTGACTTCATGAGAGAGTCTGGAATCCTACTCTGATTGAGTCTTGATCGCAGAGAGAGAGAGAGAGAGAGAGAGGGGGGGGAGGGAGAGATCCCCAGAGCTTGTGTTTTCTTCTGTAGCTCTGCTGTGAGTGTCCATGTTTCACAGACGTCTTGCTATAACAAGCATGCTCATCAGCCTCGTTTTGGAACCAAGTGTGATACTCTTCTAAACATTCTCTATTCTCTATCGATAATTAATCCCAATACAAGATCGCAATAGAAGGTCGCAATAGAAGGTCATAATACAGGCTCGCAATACGAGGTCGCAATACAATGTCGCAATACAAGGTCGCAATAGAAGGTCATAATACAGGCTCGCAATACGAGGTCGCAATACAATGTCGCAATACGAGGTCGCAATTCAAGGTCGCAATACAAGGTCGCAATACAAGGTCGCAATACAGGGTCGCAATAGAAGGTAGTTATAAAAGGTCGCAATACAAGGTCGCAATACAGGGTCGCAATACAAGGTCGCAATAGAAGGTAGTTATAAAAGGTCGCAATACAAGGTCGCAATACAGGGTCGCAATACAAGGTCGCAATACAAGGTCGCAATACAGGGTCGCAATAGAAGGTAGTTATAAAAGGTCGCAATACAAGGTCGCAATACAAGGTCGCAATACAGGGTCGCAATAGAAGGTAGTTATAAAAGGTCGCAATACAAGGTCGCAATACAGGGTCGCAATAGAAGGTAGTTATAAAAGGTCGCAATACAAGGTCGCAATACAGGGTCGCAATACAATGTCGCAATACAGGGTCGCAATTCAAGGTCGCAATACAAGGTCGCAATACAGGGTCGCAATACAAGGTCGCACAAGGTCGCAATTCAAGGTCGCAATACAATGTCGCAATACAGGGTCGCAATACAAGGTCGCAATACAGGGTCGCAATACAAGGTCGCAATACAGGGTCGCAATAGAAGGTAGTTATAAAAGGTCGCAATAGAATGTCGCAATACAAGGTAGCAATACAAGGTCGCAATAGAAGGTAGTTATAAAAGGTCGCAATAGAATGTCGCAATACAAGGTAGCAATACAAGGTCGCAATAGAAGGTAGTTATAAAAGGTCGCAATAGAAGGTAGTTATAAAAGGTCGCAATACAGGGTCGCAATACAAGGTCGCAATAGAATGTTGCAATACAGGGTCGCAATACAGGGTCGCAATAGAATGTTGCAATACAAGGTTGCAATACAGGGTCGCAATAGAAGGTAGTTATAAAAGGTCGCAATACAGGGTCGCAATACAAGGTCGCAATAGAATGTTGCAATACAGGGTCGCAATAGATTGTCGCAATACAGGGTCGCAAATGAATGTCGCAATACAGGGTCGCAATACAAGGTCGCAATAGAATGTCGCAATACACCAATCAGAACCTGGGCTGAAAGTGGCTAGCGATCAAGGTTGATGTCTAACGTCAGAAGCAGTGAATTAAAACTGATCAAGACAAAACGCTACGTCACTGCGATGGGTCTGGAAATAGACAGACATCTGGCAAAACGAGATTGAGGAGAACCCCATAACACGTTGAAGCCGAAGAAGTCGCTCAACTGCGTTGATGTCGTCATATTGTGTCGACAACGACAAAACATCACTTTTACGTCCACTTGGAGCTCTTGAAGGAAGATCAAGGGAAATTAATCATCACCAGGGAGAAAAAAAAAACACAAATAAACACAAACAACATCAGCCATTGACCTCAGTAAATATTCCACTCCTAAAAAAAAATAAAAAAGCCCGAGTAGATCAAATAACTGCAACTCTTCACACAACACACGATCACAAACCAAATGTGATAACTCAAAGCCTGGACTCAAATAACCAAACACCAACACCAACAACAATATTCAAATATCGATATCCTTCATTTCAGATGCAACGATACCACGAAAGATTATATTTCAAATATCAACTTTTAAAAAATAAAAATAACTCATATATTACTGTTTGTTACCGAACCTTCTGGAATGCACTCAACATACTAGAGCCGCAGACATGGACTCATTTTTCACCGGACATATATATATTTAAAAAAATGGAAGTATCAAGTTGTGAAAATTAATTCGATTCTTTTTAAATACGATTCTGTATGTGTTTATAAAATATTGGCACGGTCACGTGATATTTCATTAATTTAATCAATTTGAATCTTTCGGATCATGTTCTATGTTTGTTTGTATCAAATGGCGTTTGCCCTTCCTTCCTGTCGGTTATCCGATGAATACTAAAGTAGTGTCTGTCCTCTCCGTCATTCGTCCTTAGAAGAACTTTAAGTGGGCCAAGATACCGTGTATTGTAGTCTGCAGCAGAACTGTGATATTTGCATCTTCCGCCCAATACATCCGACTTCAGAATGTTATTTTTGAGTACCGAGTTGTCTTCCCTCTTCGATCCCTACTCGCTTGGATAGACTAGGCAGGTTAATTTGTTTCTGGGGGTTCCCCAAAAAGATGAAGTAGGGTCTGGGTGGTTCTGGTTCACCGATCCTGGCGCAAACCATCAGCTATGGGTCGGTGGCAGCTTCCAGCTCTGTTGTGAGACACCGCGCATCCAAGTGGCCGATCTAATAGAAGAGACAAGGGAGAAACCATTCGCCACACTCATTACATTGTTTGAGCCTGAGTGTCCCCGGGGACTCTTCAATATAACTGGGAGAGATCAGGTCACACGATTTGTGCAGAACGTCACATTTACCACAGCCCGTCTGAAAGAATCTCTGTCTCTAGCCAGATCTCCCACAGAACGTTACATTCACCACAGCCCGTCAGAAAGAATCTCTGTCTCTAGCCAGATCTCCCACTGAACGTTACATTCACTACAGCCCGTCAGAAAGAATCTCTGACTCTAGCCATATCTCCCACAGAACGTTACATTCACCACAGCCCGTCAGAAAGAATCTCTGTCTCTAGCCAGATCTCCCACAGAACGTTACATTCACCACAGCCCGTCAGAAAGAATCTCTGTCTCTAGCCAGATCTCTCACAGAACGTTGCTTTCATCAAAGCTCGTCTGAAAGAATTTCTGTCTCTAGCCAGATCTCCCACTTTTTCTGTTGCCATCTTCATAGTCTCCTTGATGTCTTGAAACACCTATTTCTTGGTCTTCTCCTGATACGTCGCCCAGGGACCATACCTTCCATTATTGTTCTTTTCAGCCCGCTGTGTCTTGTGACATGACTATAATATTTTAATTTCCTCTGTAGAATGGTGTTTGTAAGTCAGTTCTTTTTAAAGTTTAAATCTTTTAATGTCTTCATTGCTCTTTTTCATTATCAAAGGTATATTGAGTATTTTTCCGCAGCATTTTGTTTCAAGTAAATAAGTTTTCTTCCATTTTGTTTTCGATATTGTCAATGATTCACAGCCATATTCTGCTACTGGAAAGATGCATGCCCTCAGTAATTTTTGGTTTGAAATTTGAAGAGAGTATTCACTTGATGAAACTTTGAGGGAAGAAAGCGACGATGGGTTCACAACAAACTATCTACAGAGAAGACGTTGGACGTACATCGGTAATGTACTCAGAGTGGACACAAGAAAACTTCTACTTCGGGCCTTCAAGTGAAATGAGGCAGGGCGACTGACAGTAACATAGCTGCAAGCTGTCAGAGCCTCATAGTTGATGGCTCACGCCGGGATCGGTGATCCGGAACCATCCAGGCCCTGCTCCACCTCTTCCAGGTGCCTCCAG
>JAVIAB010000025.1:2136454-2281454 GCA_032433765.1 Megaustenia siamemsis | reverse complement strand
AGTACTAAAGTTAATGTCTTACAGTTGTGGAGTTGATGTCTTACAGTCGTGGAGTTGATGTCTTACAGTTGTGGAGTTGATGTATTGGAGTACTAAAGTTAATGTCTTACAGTTGTGGAGTTGATGTATTGGAGTACTAAAGTTAATGTCTTACAGTTGTGGAGTTGATGTATTGGAGTACTAAAGTTAATGTCTTACAGTTGTGGAGTTGATGTATTGGAGTACTAAAGTTAATGTCTTACAGTTGTGGAGTTGATGTATTGGAGCATTGAAGTTGATGTCTTACAGTTGTGGAGTTGATGTTTTGATGTATTACCGTTGTGGAGTTGATGTTTTGATGTATTACCGTTGTGGAGTTGACGTCTTGGAGCATTGAAGTTGATGTCTTACAATTGTGGAGTTGATGTCTTGGTGTCTTACAGTTATGGAGTTGATGTCTTGTAGCACTGAAGATGATGTCTTGTAGTTGTAAAGTTGATGTCTTGACATTATAATTGTGAAGTTGATGGCTTGTACTTTTAATATTTTGGAGCATTGAAGTTGATGTCTTGGATATGTGAAATAGATGTCTTGACATTAGAGTTGTGGAGTTGATGTCTTGGAGCATTGAAGTCGATGTTTTGGAGCATTGAATTTGATGTCTTGGAGCATTGAAGCTGATGTTTTGGAGTTGTGAAGTTAATGTCTAGGGATTAGAGTTGTAGAGTTGATGTTTCGGCATTATAGATGTGAAGTTGATGTTTTGGCACTAGAGTTGTGAAGTTGATATCTTGGCTGCAGCACTCTCAACACAGGAACAACCAGACAAACTCTACAGTATATTATTCTACAGGCCTGCAGCACTCTCAACACCTAAGAACACAAATATGGCCCACAAAAACAACCAGACATGACACACTGGGAAAAGGGGGGAGGTGGGCTAGGGGCCCGGTGAGTGGTTTGTGACCCAAGTTGGTCTAAACATCTAAATGCATAGCAGCAGCCCATCGCTGAAGAAGCAGAATAAATTACTTCCCTCCTCTACTAAAACATACGCTTCCCCTTACATCCTTTATGTAAACAAAAGTCAATGTAGTACTAAAAGTCGAATTTTAAAATTTAAAAAATACAAGAACAGGAAGTGACGAATATTGACTAAGGACCAAATGTCATCGAAATGCATGATGGTTTCAACCAAACAGGAAATGACACAGGCATCGATATCTCCGCCCAAAAATATACTACAACCGGATAGTAATTATTTCTAGTATCGTAGAGACTAGTCGATGGAACGTGAGAATAATTATGTAACTTTGTTGCAATTATAGTCCTGTCCGTACAAGTTGTAATTATAGGTAACAGGAAGAAAGTCTAACAAGATGTTAAAATAGTTATTGCAAAAAAAGTACTTGTTAGTAGTGTAGTGGTTACGTCATTTATAAATCTGTTATCTAGTCGGGATAGAAAGAAAGTCAAACACGACGGATAAGAATCGAGAAGAAGGAAATTCGTGAAGATTTAGAAGACAAGAAGAGAAACGTGAAGAAAACTGTTCATCATAATAGTAAGAAGGAGAATAGGAAGAAATGGAAATAGAAGAAGAATTAATTAGGAGTAGGAGGAATAAGTAGAATGGAAGAAATAATAGAATAAGAAGATGTGAATAAGAAGATGTGAATAAGAAGATGTGAATAAGAAGATGTGAAATTGTAAAGGGAAAGAGAAAGGCGACGGTGACATTGTAAAGGGGAAGAAAAAGGTGACGGAGACATTGTGAAGGAAGAGAAAGGTGACGGTGACATTGTAAAGGGGAAGAAAAAGGTGACGGAGACATTGTAAAGGGGAAGAAAAGGTGACGGAGACATTGTAAGGGAAGAGAAAGGTGACGGTGACATTGTAAAGGGGAAGAGAAAGGTGACGAAGACATTGTAAAGAGGAAGAAAAAGGTGACGGAGACATTGTAAAGGGGAAGAAAAAGGTGACGGAGACATTGTAAAGGGGAAGAAAAAGGTGACTGTGACAGTGTAAAGGAAGAGAAAGGTGACGGTGACATTGTAAAGGAAGAGAAAGGTGACTGTGACATTGTAAAGGGGAAGAAAAAGGTGACGGAGACATTGTAAAGGAAGAGAAAGGTGACGGTGACATTGTAAAGGAAGAGAAAGGTGACGGTGACATTGTAAAGGGGAAGTAAAAGGTGACAAAGACATTGTAAAGGAGGAGAAAGGTGACGGTGATATTGTAAAGGAAGAGAAAGGTGACGGTGACATTGTAAAGGGGAAGAGAAAGGTGACGGTGACATTGTAACGGAAGAGAAAGGTGACGGAGACATTGTAAAGGGGAAGAGAAAGGTGACGATGACATTGTAAAGGAAGAGAAAGGTGACGGTGACATTGTAAAGGAAGAGAAAGGTGACGGAGACATTGTTACGGGGAAGAAAAAGGTGACGGAGACATTGTAAAGGGGAAGAAAAAGGTGACGGTGACATTGTAAAGGGAGAGAAAGGTGACGGTGACATTGTAAAGGAAGAGAAAGGTGACGGTGACACTGTAAAGGGGAAGAAAAATTTGACGGAGACATTGTAAAGGAAGAGAAAGGTGACGGTGACATTGTAAAAGGAAGATAAAGGTGACGGAGACATTGTAAAGGGGAAGAAAATAGGACGGAGACATTGTAAAGGAAGAGAAAGGTGACGGTGACATTGTAAAGGGGAAGAAAAAGGTGACGGAGACATTGTAAAGGAAGAGAAAGGTGGTGGTGACATTGTAAAGGGGGAGAGAAAGGTGACGATGACATTGTAAAGGGGAAGAGATTGGTCACGGTGACATTATAAAGGAACAGAAAGGGACCGAGACATTGTAAAGGAAAAAGAAAGGTGACGGAGACATTGTGAAGTGGAAGAGAAAGGTGACGGGGACGGTGACATTATGAAGGAAGAGACATAAATTAGGAGAATGATGAAAAGAAAGGTGACGGAAACATTGTAAAGGGGAAGAAAAAGGTGACGGGACACTGTAAAGTGAGAGAAATAGATTAGGAGAATGATGAAGAGATAGGTGACGGAGACATTGTAAAGGGAAAGAGAAAGGTGACTGTGACATTGTAAAGGGGAAGAGAAAGTGGACGGTGGCATTGTCAAGAATAAGAGAAAGGTGACGGTGACATTGTAAAGGGAAGAGAATGGTGACGGAGACATTTTAAAGGATAAGAGAAAGGTGACGGTCATATTGTAAAGGATAGGAGAAAGGTGACGGTGATATTGTAAAGGATAAGAGAAAGGTGACGGTGATATTGTAAAGGATAAGAGAAAGGTGACGGTGATATTGTAAAGGATAAGAGAAAGGTGACGGTAAAATTATAAAGGATAAGAGAAATGTGACGGTGACATTCTAAAGGATAAGAGAAAGGTGACGGTTACATTGTAAAGGGGAAGAGAAAGGTGGCGAAAACATTGTAAAGGATAAGAGAAAGGTGACGGTGACATTGTAAAGGGGAAGAGAAAGGCGACGGAAACATTGTAAAGGATAAGAGAAATGTGACGGTGACATTCTAAAGGATAAGAGAAAGGTGACGGATACATTGTAAAGGATAAGATAAAGATGACGGTGACATTGTAAAGGGGAAGACAAAGGTGACGGTGATATTGTAAAGGATTAGAGAAAGGTGACGGTGACATTGTAAAGGTGAAGAGAAAGGTGACGGAGACATTGTAAAGGATAAGAGAAATGTGACGGTGATATTGTAAAGGATAAGAGAAAGGTGACGGTGATATCAGAGCTCACTACTCAGAGAGAGCTAAACCTCAGTAGTAGTAGTTTTAGTGGCAGTTTAATAGTAGTTGTAGGTTTAGTAGTAGTAGTAGTAGTAGTTGTTGTTGTTGTTGTTGTTGTTGTAGCAGTAGTTTTAGTAGTAGTTGTTGTTGCTGTAGTAGTTGCAATAATAGTAGTTGTTGTAGCAGCAGTAGTTTTAGTAGTAGCAGTTGTTGTTGTAGCAGCAGTAGTTTTAGTAGTAGTGGTTATTGTTGTAGTAGCAGTAGTTTTAGTAGTAGTGGTTGTTGTAGTAGCAGTAGTTTTAGTAGTAGCAGTTGTTGTTGTAGTAGCAGTAGTTTTAGTAGTAGTGGTTATTGTTGTAGTAGCAGTAGTTTTAGTAGTAGTGGTTGTTGTAGTAGTAGCAGTAGTTATAGTAGTACTTGTTGATGTTGTAGTAGCAGTAGTTATAGTAGTAGTTGTTGTTGTAGTATCAGTAGTTTTAGTATTAATGGTTATTGTATTAGTAGTAGTAGTAGTAGTAGTTGTTCTTGTAGTAGCAGTAGTTTTAGTAGTAGTTGTTGTCGTAGTTGTAGCAGTAGTTATAGTAGTAGTGGTTGTTGTCGTAGTTGTAGTAGTAGTTGTTGTTGTTGTAATAGCAGTTGTTATAGTAGTAGCAGTTGTTGTTGTAGTAGCAGTAGTTATAGTAGTGGCAGTTGTTGTTGTAGTAGCAGTAGTTATAGTAGTAGTGGTTGTTGTTGTAGTAGCAGTAGTTATAGTAGTAGTAGTTGTTGTTGTAGTAGCAGTAGTTATAGTAGTAGTAGTTGTTGTTGTAGTAGCAGTAGTTATAGTAGTAGAAGTTGTTGTTGTAGTAGCAGTAGTTATAGTAGTAGTGGTTGCTGTCGTAGTTGTAGTAGTAGTTGTTGTTGTAGTAGCAGTAGTTATAGTAGTAGGTGTTGTTAGTAGTAGCAGTAGTTATAGTAGTAGTAGTTGTAGTTGTTGTAGTAGCAGTAGTTATAGTAGTAGGTGTTGTTGTAGTAGCAGTAGTTATAGTAGTAGTAGTTGTTGTTGTAGTAGCAGTAGTTATAGTAGTAGTGGTTGTGTCGTAGTTGTAGTAGTAGTTGTTGTTGTAGTAACAGTAGTTATAGTAGTAGCAGTTGTAGTAGTAGTGTAGTAGCAGTAGTTAGCAGTAGTAGTAGTTATAGTAGTAGTAGTTGTTGTTGTAGTAGCAGTAGTTATAGTAGTAGGTGTTGTTGTAGTAGCAGTAGTTATAGTAGTATGTGTTGTTGTAGTAGCAGTAGTTATAGTAGTAGTTGTTGTTGTAGTAGCAGTAGTTATAGTAGTAGGTGTTGTTGTAGTAGCAGTAGTTATAGTAGTAGTAGTTGTTGTTGTAGTAGCAGTAGTTATAGTAGTAGTGGTTGCTGTCGTAGTTGTAGTAGTAGTTGTTGTAGTAACAGTAGTTATAGTAGTAGGTGTTGTTGTAGTAGCAGTAGTTATAATAGTAGTAGTTGTTGTTGTAGTAGCAGTAGTTATAGTAGTAGTGGTTGCTGTCGTAGTTGTAGTAGTAGTTGTTGTTGTAGTAACAGTAGTTATAGTAGTAGCAGTTGTTGTTGTAGTAGCAGTAGTTATAGTAGCAGCAGTTGTTGTTGTAGCAGCAGTAGTTTTAGTAGTAGTGGTTATTGTTGTAGTAGCAGTAGTTTTAGTAGTAGTGGTTGTTGTAGTAGCAGTAGTTTTAGTAGTAGTGGTTATTGTTGTAGTAGCAGTAGTTTTAGTAGTAGTGGTTGTTGTAGTAGTAGCAGTAGTTATAGTAGTACTTGTTGATGTTGTAGTAGCAGTAGTTATAGTAGTAGTTGTTGTAGTATCAGTAGTTTTAGTAGTAATGGTTATTGTATTAGTAGTAGTAGTAGTAGTGGTTGTTCTTGTAGTAGCAGTAGTTTTAGTAGTAGTTGTTGTCGTAGTTGTAGCAGTAGTTATAGTAGTAGTGGTTGTTGTCGTAGTTGTAGTAGTAGTTGTTGTTGTTGTAATAGCAGTTGTTATAGTAGTAGCAGTTGTTGTTGTAGTAGCAGTAGTTATAGTAGTGGCAGTTGTTGTTGTAGTAGCAGTAGTTATAGTAGTAGTGGTTGTTGTAGTAGCAGTAGTTATAGTAGTAGCAGTTGTTGTTGTAGTAGCAGTAGTTATAGTAGTAGCAGTTGTTGTCGTAGTTCTAGTAGTAGTAGTTGTTGTTGTAGTAGCAGTAGTTATAGTAGTAGTGGTTGCTGTCGTTGTTGTAGTAGTAGTTGTTGTTGTAGTAACAGTAGTTATAGTAGTAGCAGTTGTTGTTGTAGTAGCAGTAGTTATAGTAGTAGTAGCAGTAGTTATAGTAGTAGTAGTAGCAGTAGTTATAGTAGTAGTTGTTGTTGTTGTAGTAGTAGTAGCAGTAGTAGTATAGTAGTAGGTGTTGTTGTAGTAGCAGTAGTTATAGTAGTAGTAGTTGTAGTAGTTGTAGTAGCAGTAGTTAGTAGTAGTAGCAGTAGGTAGTAGCTTGTAGTAGCAGTAGTTGTAGTAGTAGCAGTAGTTATAGTAGTAGTAGTCAGTAGTTATAGTAGTAGCAGTTGTTGTTGTAGTAGCAGTAGTTATAGTAGTAGCAGTTGTTGTAGTAGCAGCAGTAGTTTTAGTAACAGTAGTTATAGTAGTAGCAGTTGTTGTTGTAGTAGCAGTAGTAGTAGCAGTTGTTGTAGTAGTTTTAGTAGTAGTGGTTATTGTTGTAGTAGCAGTAGTTTTAGTAGTTGTGGTTGTTGTAGTAGCAGTAGTTTTAGTAGTAGCAGTTGTTGTAGTAGCAGTAGTTTTAGTAGTAGTTGTTGTCGTAGTTGTAGCAGTAGTTATAGTAGTAGTGGTTGTTGTCGTAGTTGTAGTAGTAGTTGTTGTTGTTGTAATAGCAGTTGTTATAGTAGTAGCAGTTGTTGTTGTAGTAGCAGTAGTTATAGTAGTGGCAGTTGTTGTTGTAGTAGCAGTAGTTATAGTAGTAGTGGTTGTTGTTGTAGTAGCAGTAGTTATAGTAGTAGCAGTTGTTGTTGTAGTAGCAGTAGTTATAGTAGTAGCAGTTGTTGTCGTAGTTCTAGTAGTAGTAGTTGTTGTTGTAGTAGCAGTAGTTATAGTAGTAGTGGTTGCTGTCGTTGTTGTAGTAGTAGTTGTTGTTGTAGTAACAGTAGTTATAGTAGTAGCAGTTGTTGTTGTAGTAGCAGTAGTTATAGTAGTAGGTGTTGTTGTAGTAGCAGTAGTTATAGTAGTAGTTGTTGTTGTAGTAGCAGTAGTTATAGTAGTAGGTGTTGTTGTAGTAGCAGTAGTTATAGTAGTAGTAGTTGTTGTTGTAGTAGCAGTAGTTATAGTAGTAGTGGTTGCTGTCGTAGTTGTAGTAGTAGTTGTTGTTGTAGTAACAGTAGTTATAGTAGTAGCAGTTGTTGTTGTAGTAGCAGTAGTTATAGTAGTAGCAGTTGTTGTAGCAGCAGTAGTTTTAGTAGTAGTGGTTATTGTTGTAGTAGCAGTAGTTTTAGTAGTAGTGGTTGTTGTAGTAGCAGTAGTTTTAGTAGTAGCAGTTGTTGTAGTAGCAGTAGTTTTAGTAGTAGTGGTTATTGTTGTAGTAGCAGTAGTTTTAGTAGTAGTGGTTGTTGTAGTAGTAGCAGTAGTTATAGTAGTACTTGTTGATGTTGTAGTAGCAGTAGTTTTAGTAGTAGTGGTTGTTGTAGTAGTAGCAGTAGTTTTAGTAGTAGCAGTTGTTGTAGCAGCAGTAGTTTTAGTAGTAGTGGTTATTGTTGTAGTAGCAGTAGTTTTAGTAGTAGTGGTTGTTGTAGTAGCAGTAGTTTTAGTAGTAGCAGTTCTTGTAGTAGCAGTAGTTTTAGTAGTAGTTGTTGTCGTAGTTGTAGCAGTAGTTATAGTAGTAGTGGTTGTTGTCGTAGTTGTAGTAGTAGTTGTTGTTGTTGTAATAGCAGTTGTTATAGTAGTAGCAGTTGTTGTTGTAGTAGCAGTAGTTATAGTAGTGGCAGTTGTTGTTGTAGTAGCAGTAGTTATAGTAGTAGTGGTTGTTGTTGTAGTAGCAGTAGTTATAGTAGTAGCAGTTGTTGTTGTAGTAGCAGTAGTTATAGTAGTAGCAGTTGTTGTCGTAGTTCTAGTAGTAGTAGTTGTTGTTGTAGTAGCAGTAGTTATAGTAGTAGTGGTTGCTGTCGTTGTTGTAGTAGTAGTTGTTGTTGTAGTAACAGTAGTTATAGTAGTAGCAGTTGTTGTTGTAGTAGCAGTAGTTATAGTAGTAGGTGTTGTTGTAGTAGCAGTAGTTATAGTAGTAGTTGTTGTTGTTGTAGTAGCAGTAGTTATAGTAGTAGGTGTTGTTGTAGTAGCAGTAGTTATAGTAGTAGTAGTTGTTGTTGTAGTAGCAGTAGTTATAGTAGTAGTTATAGTAGTAGTAGTTGTTGTTGTAGTAGCAGTAGTTATAGTAGTAGGTGTTGTTGTAGTAGCAGTAGTTATAGTAGTATGTGTTGTTGTAGTAGCAGTAGTTATAGTAGTAGTTGTTGTTGTAGTAGCAGTAGTTATAGTAGTAGGTGTTGTTGTAGTAGCAGTAGTTATAGTAGTAGTAGTTGTTGTTGTAGTAGCAGTAGTTATAGTAGTAGTGGTTGCTGTCGTAGTTGTAGTAGTAGTTGTTGTAGTAACAGTAGTTATAGTAGTAGGTGTTGTTGTAGTAGCAGTAGTTATAATAGTAGTAGTTGTTGTTGTAGTAGCAGTAGTTATAGTAGTAGTGGTTGCTGTCGTAGTTGTAGTAGTAGTTGTTGTTGTAGTAACAGTAGTTATAGTAGTAGCAGTTGTTGTTGTAGTAGCAGTAGTTATAGTAGTAGCAGTTGTTGTTGTAGCAGCAGTAGTTTTAGTAGTAGTGGTTATTGTTGTAGTAGCAGTAGTTTTAGTAGTAGTGGTTATTGTTGTAGTAGCAGTAGTTTTAGTAGTAGTGGTTATTGTAGTAGTAGCAGTAGTTATAGTAGTACTTGTTGATGTTGTAGTAGCAGTAGTTATAGTAGTAGTTGTTGTAGTATCAGTAGTTTTAGTAGTAATGGTTATTGTATTAGTAGTAGTAGTAGTAGTGGTTGTTCTTGTAGTAGCAGTAGTTTTAGTAGTAGTTGTCGTAGTTGTAGCAGTAGTTATAGTAGTAGTGGTTGTTGTCGTAGTTGTAGTAGTAGTTGTTGTTGTTGTAATAGCAGTTGTTATAGTAGTAGTGGTTGCTGTCGTAGTTGTAGTAGTAGTTGTTGTAGTAACAGTAGTTATAGTAGTAGGTGTTGTTGTAGTAGCAGTAGTTATAATAGTAGTAGTTGTTGTTGTAGTAGCAGTAGTTATAGTAGTAGTGGTTGCTGTCGTAGTTGTAGTAGTAGTTGTTGTTGTAGTAACAGTAGTTATAGTAGTAGCAGTTGTTGTTGTAGTAGCAGTAGTTATAGTAGTAGCAGTTGTTGTTGTAGCAGCAGTAGTTTTAGTAGTAGTGGTTATTGTTGTAGTAGCAGTAGTTTTAGTAGTAGTGGTTATTGTTGTAGTAGCAGTAGTTTTAGTAGTAGTGGTTATTGTAGTAGTAGCAGTAGTTATAGTAGTACTTGTTGATGTTGTAGTAGCAGTAGTTATAGTAGTAGTTGTTGTAGTATCAGTAGTTTTAGTAGTAATGGTTATTGTATTAGTAGTAGTAGTAGTAGTGGTTGTTCTTGTAGTAGCAGTAGTTTTAGTAGTAGTTGTCGTAGTTGTAGCAGTAGTTATAGTAGTAGTGGTTGTTGTCGTAGTTGTAGTAGTAGTTGTTGTTGTTGTAATAGCAGTTGTTATAGTAGTAGCAGTTGTTGTTGTAGTAGCAGTAGTTATAGTAGTGGCAGTTGTTGTTGTAGTAGCAGTAGTTATAGTAGTAGTGGTTGTTGTTGTAGTAGCAGTAGTTATAGTAGTAGCAGTTGTTGTTGTAGTAGCAGTAGTTATAGTAGTAGCAGTTGTTGTCGTAGTTCTAGTAGTAGTAGTTGTTGTTGTAGTAGCAGTAGTTATAGTAGTAGTGGTTGCTGTCGTTGTTGTAGTAGTAGTTGTTGTTGTAGTAACAGTAGTTATAGTAGTAGCAGTTGTTGTTGTAGTAGCAGTAGTTATAGTAGTAGGTGTTGTTGTAGTAGCAGTAGTTATAGTAGTAGTTGTTGTTGTTGTAGTAGCAGTAGTTATAGTAGTAGGTGTTGTTGTAGTAGCAGTAGTTATAGTAGTAGTAGTTGTTGTTGTAGTAGCAGTAGTTATAGTAGTAGTGGTTGCTGTCGTAGTTGTAGTAGTAGTTGTTGTTGTAGTAACAGTAGTTATAGTAGTAGCAGTTGTTGTTGTAGTAGCAGTAGTTATAGTAGTAGCAGTTGTTGTAGCAGCAGTAGTTTTAGTAGTAGTGGTTATTGTTGTAGTAGCAGTAGTTTTAGTAGTAGTGGTTGTTGTAGTAGCAGTAGTTTTAGTAGTAGCAGTTGTTGTAGTAGCAGTAGTTTTAGTAGTAGTTGTTGTCGTAGTTGTAGCAGTAGTTATAGTAGTAGTGGTTGTTGTCGTAGTTGTAGTAGTAGTTGTTGTTGTTGTAATAGCAGTTGTTATAGTAGTAGCAGTTGTTGTTGTAGTAGCAGTAGTTATAGTAGTGGCAGTTGTTGTTGTAGTAGCAGTAGTTATAGTAGTAGTGGTTGTTGTTGTAGTAGCAGTAGTTATAGTAGTAGCAGTTGTTGTTGTAGTAGCAGTAGTTATAGTAGTAGCAGTTGTTGTCGTAGTTCTAGTAGTAGTAGTTGTTGTTGTAGTAGCAGTAGTTATAGTAGTAGTGGTTGCTGTCGTTGTTGTAGTAGTAGTTGTTGTTGTAGTAACAGTAGTTATAGTAGTAGCAGTTGTTGTTGTAGTAGCAGTAGTTATAGTAGTAGGTGTTGTTGTAGTAGCAGTAGTTATAGTAGTAGTTGTTGTTGTTGTAGTAGCAGTAGTTATAGTAGTAGGTGTTGTTGTAGTAGCAGTAGTTATAGTAGTAGTAGTTGTTGTTGTAGTAGCAGTAGTTATAGTAGTAGTGGTTGCTGTCGTAGTTGTAGTAGTAGTTGTTGTTGTAGTAACAGTAGTTATAGTAGTAGCAGTTGTTGTTGTAGTAGCAGTAGTTATAGTAGTAGCAGTTGTTGTAGCAGCAGTAGTTTTAGTAGTAGTGGTTATTGTTGTAGTAGCAGTAGTTTTAGTAGTAGTGGTTGTTGTAGTAGCAGTAGTTTTAGTAGTAGCAGTTGTTGTAGTAGCAGTAGTTTTAGTAGTAGTGGTTATTGTTGTAGTAGCAGTAGTTTTAGTAGTAGTGGTTGTTGTAGTAGTAGCAGTAGTTATAGTAGTACTTGTTGATGTTGTAGTAGCAGTAGTTTTAGTAGTAGTGGTTGTTGTAGTAGTAGCAGTAGTTATAGTAGTACTTATTGATGTTGTAGTAGCAGTAGTTATAGTAGTAGTTGTTGTTGTAGTATCAGTAGTTTTAGTAGTAATGGTTATTGTATTAGTAGTAGTAGTAGTAGTGGTTGTTCTTGTAGTAGCAGTAGTTGTTGTTGTTGTAATAGCAGTTGTTATAGTAGTAGCAGTTGTTGTTGTAGTAGCAGTAGTTATAGTAGTGGCAGTTGTTGTTGTAGTAGCAGTAGTTATAGTAGTAGTGGTTGTTGTTGTAGTAGCAGTAGTTATAGTAGTAGCAGTTGTTGTTGTAGTAGCAGTAGTTATAGTAGTAGTGGTTGCTGTCGTAGTTGTAGTAGTAGTTGTTGTTGTTGTAGTAGCAGTAGTTATAGTAGTAGCAGTTGTTGTCGTAGTTCTAGTAGTAGTTGTTGTTGTAGTAGCAGTAGTTATAGTAGTAGCAGTTGTTGTTGTAGTAGCAGTAGTTATAGTAGTAGTGGTTGCTGTCGTAGTTGTAGTAGTAGTTGTTGTAGTAGCAGTAGTTATAGTAGTAGTGGTTGCTGTCGTAGTTGTAGTAGTAGTTGTTGTAGTAACAGTAGTTATAGTAGTAGCAGTTGTTGTTGTAGTAGCAGTAGTTATAGTAGTAGTGGTTGTTGTCGTAGTTGTAGTTGTAGTAGTGGTTGTTGTCGTAGTTGTAGTTGTAGTAGTAGTAGTTGTTGTTGCAGTTTTGATTAGATAGGGGACGAAGTATATAAGTCCCTGCACGGAGCGAGAAGCAGTCTCTCCAGGGATAATTGATACGTTGGTGGGAAGCTAGAGGCGGCCTGGTAGATCAGGCGTCAGCCCATAGGCTCATCGAGTTCAAAGTACACGCGCTATTAGGGGCTAGTTAGAGTCGATGTAGAAGAGAGTCTCTCGTGTATTGAAGAGACAGTGAACTTCTGTTAGCAATAGTAGCCAGTGCATTAGCAACTTAATATAGCAGAAATCATATTAATCAGGCTGTGTGCGATATAAGACCTGGAGTGAGAGTGTCCAGTGGAGAATGTACATTTCCTTGTACCGATGTGTGAATGGCCAAGTGGGATGTATAGACCGCTAGCCGTTGTACATATTTTGTGAATAGTTTGACATTGTCAGAGTTGCTGAACAAAGTTATGTGACCTTTCCAACATAAGCCTTCAGTATGCGGCCATTTATTATTCCAGCAGTCGTTACATACGCCACGGCGCTGAGCTGAAGGGAAGTTGTGGCGAGCACATAGAAGTCGGAGAATCAAGAAGCCAGTCAGTACGGTCCAGCTTTCACGCGAAGTACGATCAGGGTACAGTGTGTACCTGACAGTAACCCCGGTCACGGACACGGTGACCGTAGAGATTGACAGCCGAGAAGGTGTACGAGCGCGGGCTACCATAGCACGGCTCGTGTAACATCATTAGCATCATTGTGTAGCTGTTACGAGAAGGCGATACCCGGTTTTCCAAACCAACAACAGCAGCTACAACAACATCGATTGACAATACAATGGAGCTGTGTGTATGTACGACGGCCCTGTAATGTCCTGCGGTGTTACAATTAGGATATTACACCGAAAGGTGTCACAGAAAGGTGTCGCAGAAAGGTGTTACAGTAAGGTGATACACTAAGGTGTTACAGAAAGGTGATACACTAAGGTGTTACAGAAAGGTGTTACAGAAAGGTGTTACAGAAAGGTGTTACAGAAAGGTGTTACAAGCCTTCGATGCGGAGACGACACTCAATGATGAATAATCAGAAAAATAAATAGGCGAATAATAATAATAAATAAGAAGAAGAAGCGAACGCAGAAAGCAGTAGTAAATGTGGAAGAAGAAGAAAAAAGAAAGAAAGAAAGAAAGAAAGAAAGAAAAAGAAAGAAAGAAAGAAAGAAAACCATTGTTACTGTATTACACCACTCAACATCAACAACTAATGAGAGTAGGACGTTAGATCATGTCTAAAACAATTTTAGAATTTTATCACAAAAGTGGCAGCATATTGAATGTTTTACCGTAATGACTGCCAGGACTAGGGGTGGCCTATGGGCGCTATCGCGAAGGTTAAATCGATGAGCTTCAGTTCAACTTATCGATTGATTATTTGTGCACAGCCAGTGTGACGCGCATTCGCTTTGGGGCTAATCAATTTCTGCCCGAGTTCTGTGGTCAGACAGGGAACATTGAGAGAGGGGGAGTGCTAATGTCATGGACTTGATAGATGGACAGACATATAGATTGTCAGACAAGCAGATTGATCTATTGGCATTGCTAGACAGGAAGACAGACATACACTTAGATTGATAGACAGATAAACAGACAAACAGAAGAATGACGTTTTTCCTGTCACTATGTCACCTTTAAAGTTTGTCTCTTGTCACCACGTTCTCGTATCACCTTTCACAGCATTTGTTATTGTCACCTCTCATAACTGTTATTGTCACCTCTCACAGCTATTATTGTCAACTCCCACAGCTATTATTGTCACCTCCCACGGCTATTATTGTCACTTCTCACAGCTATTATTGTCACCTCCCAGAGCTATTATTGTCACCTCTCACAGCTATTATTGTCACCTCCCAGAGCTATTATTGTCACCTCCCACAGCTATTATTATCACCTCCCATAGCTGTTATTATCACCTCCCACAGCTATTATTGTCACCTCCCATAGCTATTATTGTCACCTCCCAGAGCTATTATTGTCACCTCCCATAGCTATTATTATCACCTCCCATTGCTATTATTGTCACCTCCCAGAGCTATTATTATCACCTCCCATAGCTATTATTGTCACCTCCCAGAGCTATTATTATCACCTCCCATAGCTATTATTGTCACCTCCCAGAGCTATTATTGTCACCTCCCAGAGCTATTATTATCACCTCCCATAGCTATTATTGTCACCTCCCAGAGCTATTATTATCACCTCCCATAGCTATTATTATCACCTCCCATAGCTATTATTGTCACCTCCCAGAGCTATTATTGTCACCTCCCAGAGCTATTATTATCACCTCCCATAGCTATTATTATCACCTCCCATAGCTATTATTGTCACCTCCCACAGCTATTATTGTCACCTCCCACAGCTATTATTATCACCTCCCATAGCTATTATTATCACCTCCCAAAGCTATTATTATCACCTCCCATAGCTATTATTGTCACCTCCCACAGCTATTATTATCACCTCCCATAGCTAATATTGTCACCTCCCAAAGCTATTATTATCACCTCCCATAGCTATTATTATCACCTCCCACAGCTATTATTATCACCTCCCATAGCTATTATTGTCACCTCCCACAGCTAGTATTATCACATCCCACAGCTATTATTGTCACCTCCCATAGCTATTATTGTCACCTCCCATAGCTATTATTATCACCTACCATAGCTATTATTGTCACCTCCCATAGCTATTATTGTCACCTCCCATAGCTATTATTGTCACCTCCCACAGCTATTATTGTCACCTCCCATAGCTATTATTGTCACCTCCCATAGCTATTATTATCACCTCCCACAGCTATTATTGTCACCTCCCATAGCTATTATTATCACCTACCACATATATTATCATCACCTTTCACAGCTAATATTATCACCTACAACAGCTATTATTGTCACCTCCCAAAGCTATTATTATCACCTCTCACAGCTATTATTATCACCTCCCAAAGCTTTTATTATCACCTCTGACAGCTATTATTATCACCTCCCAAAGCTATTATTATCACCTCTCACAGCTATTAATGTCACCTCTCACAGCTATTATTATCACCTCTCACAGCTATTATTATCACCTACAACAGCTATTATTATCACCTCCCAAAGCTATTATTATCACCTCTCACAGCTATTATTGTCACCTCTCACAGCTATTATTGTCACCTCTCACAGCTATTATTGTCACCTCTCACAGCTATTATTGTCACCTCTCACAGCTATTATTGTCACCTCTCACAGCTATTATTGTCACCTCTCACAGCTATTATTATCACCTCTCACAGCTATTATTATCACCTCTCACAGCCATTATTATCACCTCTCACAGCTATTATTATCACCTACAACAGCTATTATTATCACCTCCCAAAGCTATTATTATCACATCTCACAGCTATTATTATCACCTCTCACAGCTATTATTGTCACCTCTCACAGCTATTATTGTCACATATCACAGCTATTATTGTCACCTCTCACAGCTATTATTATCACCTCTCACAGCTATTATTGTCACCTCTCACAGCTATTATTGTCACCTCTCACAGCTATTATTATCACCTCCCAAAGCTATTATTATCACCTCTCACAGCTATTATTATCACCTCTCACAGCTATTATTATCACCTCCCAAAGCTATTATTATCACCTCTCACAGCTATTATTATCACCTCCCAAAGCTATTATTATCACCTCTCACAGCTATTATTATCACCTCTCACAGCTATTATTATCACCTCCCAAAGCTATTATTATCACCCCTCACAGCTATTATTATCACCTCCCAAAGCTATTATCACCTCCCAAAGCTATTATTATCACCTCTCACAGCTATTATTATCACCTCTCACAGCTATTATTATCACCTCCCAAAGCTATTATTATCACCTCCCAAAGCTATTATTATCACCTCTCACAGCTATTATTATCACCTACAACAGCTATTATTATCACCTCCCAAAGCTATTATTATCACCTCTCACAGCTATTATTATCACCTCTCACAGCTATTATTGTCACCTCTCACAGCTATTATTGTCACCTCTCACAGCTATTATTGTCACCTCTCACAGCTATTATTGTCACCTCTCACAGCTATTATTGTCACCTCTCACAGCTATTATTATCACCTCCCAAAGCTATTATTATCACCTCTCACAGCTATTATTATCACCTCTCACACTATTATTATCACCTCCCAAAGCTATTATTATCACCTCTCACAGCTATTATTATCACCTCTCACAGCTATTATTATCACCTCTCACAGCTATTATTATCACCTTCCAAAGCTATTATTATCACCTCCCAAAGCTATTATTATCACCTCTCACAGCTATTATTATCACCTCCCAAAGCTATTATTATCACCTCTCACAGCTATTATTATCACCTCTCACAGCTATTATTGTCACCTCTCACAGCTATTATTGTCACCTCTCACAGCTATTATTGTCACCTCTCACAGCTATTATTATCACCTCTCACAGCTATTATTGTCACCTCTCACAGCTATTATTGTCACCTCTCACAGCTATTATTATCACCTCCCAAAGCTATTATTATCACCTCTCACAGCTATTATTATCACCTCTCACAGCTATTATTATCACCTCTCACAGCTATTATTGTCACATCTCACAGCTATTATTATCACCTCTCACAGCTATTATTATCACCTCTCACAGCTATTATTGTCACCTCTCACAGCTATTATTGTCACCTCTCACAGCTATTATTATCACTTCTCAAAGCTATTATTGTCACATATCACAGCTATTATTATCACCTCCCAAAGCTATTATTATCACATCTCACAGCTATTATTGTCACATCTCACAGCTATTATTATCACCTCCCAAAGCTATTATTATCACCTCCCAAAGCTATTATTATCGCATCTCACAGCTATTATTGTCACATCTCACAGCTATTATTATCACCTCCCAAAGCTATTATTATCACCTCCCAAAGCTATTATTATCACCTCCCAAAGCTATTATTATCACCTCTCACAGCTATTATTGTCACATCTCACAGCTATTATTATCACCTCTCACAGCTATTATTGTCACATCTCACAGCTATTATTATCACCTCCCAAGGCTATTATTATTACCTCTCACAGCTATTATTATCACCTCTCACAGCTATTATCATCACCTCCCAACGCTATTATTATCACCTCTCACAGCTATTATTGTCACATCTCACAGCTATTATTATCACCTCCCAAAGCTATTATTATCACCTCTCACAGCTATTATTGTCACATCTCACAGCTATTATTATCACCTCCCAAAGCTATTATTATCACCTCTCACAGCTATTATTGTCACATCTCACAGCTATTATTATCACCTCCCAAAGCTATTATTATCACCTCTCACAGCTATTATTGTCACATCTCACAGCTATTATTATCACCTCCCAAAGCTATTATTATCACCTCTCACATCTATTATTATCACCTCCCAAAGCTATTATTATCACCTCTCACAGCTATTATTATCACCTCCCAAAGCTATTATTATCACCTCTCACAGCTATTATTATCCCACTTAATATTTTAAGATCATTAACCGTTTTAGTGAAAAATATCATAATTTGTCTTTTGCCATTTCCTCCGTTCCGATTTAATTCTGACTCTACTATAAACAAAATGTTTATTTTCGGGGGGAGTCCTATAACCCACCTGCTGGCCGTGTTTTCTCCGCCCCTGACAGTTGCAAGCTCCGTCTCTTGTCTTCACTATGCCACACTTACCAGTTCTTGTGTACTGCTCTCCGATTGAAGTACAACCCTTTCAGTACCCTATGTATAGGAACCTCGAATGACTGTCTGTAGCACAGACAAAATGACTGCTGGACGTGTGCTAGAATCATGGCCAACATAGGATAAACAGAGAAGGCTCATGTGCCCATCACCGGTACCATACCTGAACAAGCTGTATGGGGATGTCAGCAACCTTGAGCTGACCAACGCTTTCTTCGAACTTATTAATATTGACATTTAGAGTTGTACGCAGAAGAATAAGAAAAAGAAGGTAGAAAGAAGAGGCGAATAAAGAAGAAGAAGAAAGTAGGAGAAGGAGGAATTTGGAAGAAAAAGGTAAGAGGAGGAAACAAAAGAAGAAGATAGGAGGAGGAGGAAAAAGAAGAAGAAGGGGGAGGAGAAGCAAGAGGAGAAGTAGAAAGAGGAGAAGGAAAGAAGAAAAAGAAGGCGGGAGGAGGAAGTGGAAGAAGGTAGGAGGAGGAAGTAGAAGAAGGTAGGAGGAGGAAGTGGAAGAAGGTAGGGGGAGGAAGTAGAAGAAGGTAGGAGGAGGAAGTAGAAGAAGGTAGGGGGAGGAAGTAGAAGAAGGTAGGAGGAGGAAGTAGAAGAAGGTAGGAGGAGGAAGTAGAAGAAGGTAGGACGAGGAAGTAGAAGAAGGTAGGAGGAGGAAGTAGAAGAAGGTAGGAGGAGGAAGTAGAAGAAGGTAGGAGGAGGAAGTAGAAGAAGGTAGGAGGAGGAAGTAGAAGAAGGTAGGAGGAGGAAGTGGAAGAAGGTAGGAGGAGGAAGTGGAAGAAGGTAGGAGGAGGAAGTAGAAGAAGGTAGGAGGAGGAAGTGGAAGAAGGTAGGAGGAGGAAGTAGAAGAAGGTAGGAGGAGGAAGTGGAAAAAGGTAGGAGGAGGAAGTAGAAGAAGGTAGGAGGAGGAAGTGGAAGAAGGTAGGAGGAGGAAGTAGAAGAAGGTAGGAGGAGGAAGTAGAAGAAGGTAGGAGGAGGAAGTAGAAGAAGGTAGGATGAGGAAGTGGAAGAAGGTAGGAGGAGGAAGTGGAAGATGGTAGGAGGAGGAAGTAGAAGAAGGTAGGAGGAGGAAGTAGAAGATGGTAGGAGGAGGAAGTAGAAGAAGGTAGGAGGAGGAAGTGGAAGAAGGTAGGAGGAGGAAGTAGAAGATGGTAGGAGGAGGAAGTAGAAGAAGGTAGGAGGAGGAAGTAGAAGAAGGTTGGAGGAGGAAGTGGAAGAAGGTAGGAGGAGGAAGTGGATGAAGGTAGGAGGAGGAAGTGGAAGAAGGTAGGAGGAGGAAGTGGAAGAAGGTAGGAGGAGGAAGTAGAAGAAGGTAGGAGGAGGAAGTGGAAGAAGGTAGGAGGAGGAAGTGGAAGAAGGTAGGAGAAGGAAGTAGAAGAAGTTAGGAGGAGGAAGTAGAAGAAGGTAGGGGGAGGAAGTAGAAGAAGGTAGGAGGAGGAAGTAGAAGAAGGTAGGAGGAGGAAGTGGAAGAAGGTAGAAGAAGGAAGTAGAAGAAGGTAGGAGGAGGAAGTAAAAGAAGGTAGGAGGAGGAAGTGGAAGAAGGTAGGAGGAGGAAGTAGAAGAAGGTAGGAGGAGGAAGTAGAAGAAGGTAGGAGGAGGAAGTGGAAGAAGGTAGGAGGAGGAAGTAGAAGAAGGTAGGAGGAGGAAGTAGAAGAAGGTAGGGGGAGGAAGTAGAAGAAGGTAAGAGGAGGAAGTAGAAGAAGGTAGGAGGAGGAAGTAGAAGAAGGTAGGAGGAGGAAGTAGAAGAAGGTAGGAGGAGGAAGTAGAAGAAGGTAGGAGGAAGTAGAAGAAGGTAGGAGGAGGAAGCAGAAGAAGGTAGGAGGAGGAAGTAGAAGAAGGTAGGAGGAGGAAGTAGAAGAAGGTAGGAGGAGGAAGTAGAAGAAGGTAGGAGGAGGAAGTAGAAGAAGGTTGGAGGAGGAAGTAGAAGAAGGTAGGAGGAAGTAGAAGATGGTAGGAGGAGGAAGTAGAAGAAGGTAGGAGGAAGTAGAAGAAGGTATGAGGAAGTAGAAGAAGGTAGGAGGAAGTAGAAGAAGGTATGAGGAAGTAGAAGAAGGTAGGAGGAAGTAGAAGAAGGTAGGAGGAAGTAGAAGAAGGTAGGAGGAAGTAGAAGAAGGTAGGAGGAAGTAGAAGAAGGTAGGGGAGGAAGTAGAAGAAGGTAGGAGGAAGTATAAGAAGGTAGGGGGGAGTAGAAGAAGGTAGGAAGAGGACGTAGAAGAAGGTAGAAGAAGGAAGTAGAAGAAGGTAGGGGGAAGTAGAAGAAGGTAGGAGGAAGTAGAAGAAGGAAGGAGGAAGTAGAAGAAGGTAGGAGGAAGTAGAAGAAGGTAGGAGGAAGTAAAAGAAGGTAGGAGGAAGT
This sequence comes from Megaustenia siamemsis, assembly GCA_032433765.1. Lineage (NCBI taxonomy): Eukaryota > Metazoa > Mollusca > Gastropoda > Stylommatophora > Ariophantidae > Megaustenia > Megaustenia siamemsis. The sequence goes on along the minus strand of JAVIAB010000025.1, from coordinate 2,261,473 downwards.
AGAAGAAGGTAGGAGGAGGAAGTAGAAGAAGGTAGGAGGAGGAAGTGGAAGAAGGTAGGAGGAGGAAGTAGAAGAAGGTAGGAGGAGGAAGTAGAAGAAGGTAGGAGGAGGAGGTAGAAGATGGTAGTAGGAGTAAGTAGAAGAAGGTAGGAGGAGGAAATAGAAGAAGGTAGGAGGAAGAAGTAGAAGAAGGTAGGAGGTAGGAAGAGGAGGTAAAAGAAGGTAGGAGGAGGAAGTAGAAGAAGGTAGGAGGTAGGAAGAGAAGGTAAAAGTAGGTAGGAGGAGGAAGTTAAAAAAAGAAGAAGACAGAAGAAGTCGAAAAAGAAAAAAGAACACAAAGAAGAAAGAATAAGATGAAGAAGAAAGAAGAAGACGAAGAAGAAAGAATAAGACAAAGAAGAAAGAAGACGAAGAAGAAAAAAGAAGGCGAAGAAGAAGAAAGAAGGAGACAAAGAAAGAAGAAAGAAAAAAACGAAGAAGAAAGAAGAAGACGAAGAAGAAGAGAGAAGAAGACAAAGAAAGAAGAAAGAAAAAGACGAAGAAGAAAGAAGAAAACGAAGAAGAAGAGAGAAGAAGACGAAGATGAAAACAAAGAAGAAAGAAGAAGACGAGGAAGAAAGAAGAAGATGAAAAAGAAGACAAAGAAGAAAGAAGAAGACGAGGAAGAAAGAAGAAGATGAAAAAGAAGAAAGAAGAAGACGAAGAAGAAGAGAGAAGAAGATGAAGAAGAAGAGAGAAGAAGACGAAGAAGAAAGAAGAAGAAGAAGAAGAAGAAAAAAGAAGACGGAGAAGAAGAGAGAAGAAGATGAAGAAGAAAAGAGAGATGACGAAGAAGAAAGAAGAAGAAGAAGAAGAAAAAAGAAGACGGAGAAGAAAGAAGAAGACGAAGAAGAAAGAAGAAGACGAAGAAGAAAGAAGAAGACAAAGAAAGAAGAAAGAAAAAAAAAGAAGAAGAAAGAAGAAGACGAAGAAGAAGAGAGAAGACAAAGAAAGAAGAAGAAAAAGAAGAAGAAGAAAGAAGAAGACGAAGAAGAAGAGAGAAGAAGACGAAGAAGAAAGAAGAAGATGAAGAAGAAAGAAGAAGATGAAGAAGAAGAGAGAAGAAGACAAAGAAAGAAGAAAGAAAAAGAAGAAGAAGAAAGAAGAAGACGAAGAAGAAGAGAGAAGAAGACGAAGAAGAAAGAAGAAGATGAAGAAGAAGACAAAGAAGAAAGAAGAAGACGAGGAAGAAAGAAGAAGATGAAAAAGAAGAAAGACGAAGAAGAAGAGAGAAGAAGATGAAAAAGAAGAGAGAAGAAGATGAAGAAGAAAGAAGAAGAAGAAGAAGAAGAAAAAAGAAGATGGAGAAGAAAGAAGAAGACGAAGAAGAAAGAAGAAGACGAAGAAGAAAGAAGAGGACGAAGAAGAAAGAAGAAGACGAAGAAGAAAGAAGAAGACGAAGAAGAAAGAAGAAGAAGAACAAGAAAAAAGAAGACGGAGATAAAAGTAAGAAGAAGACGAAGAAGAAAGAAGAAGAAGAAGAAGAAAAAAGAAGACGGAGAAGAAGAGAGAAGAAGATGAAGAAGAAAAGAGAGATGACGAAGAAGAAAGAAGAAGAAGACGAAGAAAAAAGAAGACGGAGAAGAAGAGAGAAGAAGATGAAGAAGAAAAGAGAGATGACGAAGAAGAAAGAAGAAGAAGAAGAAGAAAAAAGAAGACGGAGAAGAAAGAAGAAGACGAAGAAGAAGAGAGAAGACAAAGAAAGAAGAAAGTAAAAGAAGAAGAAGAAAGAAGAAGACGAAGAAGAAGAGAGAAGAAGACAAAGAAAGAAAAAAGAAAAAGAAGAAGAAGAAAGAAGACGAAGAAGAAGAGAGAAGAAGACGAAGAAGAAAGAAGAAGAGGAAGAAGAAGAGAGAAGAAGACAAAGAAAGAAGAAAGAAAAGGAGAAGAAGAAAGAAGAAGACGAAGAAGAAGAGAGAAGAAGACGAAGAAAAAAGAAGAAGATGAAGAAGAAGACAAAGAAGAAAGAAGAAGACGAGGAAGAAAGAAGAAGATGAAAAAGAAGAAAGACGAAGAAGAAGAGAGAAGAAGATGAAGAAGAAAGAAGAGGAAGAAGAAGAAAAAAGAAGGCGGAGAAGAAAGAAGAAGACGAAGAAGAAAGAAGAAGACGAAGAAGAAAAAAGAAGACGGAGAAGAAAGAAGAAGACGAAGAAGACGAAGAAGAAGAGAGAAGAAGACGATGAAGAAGAGGACGAAGAAGAAAGAAGAAGACGAAGAAGAAAGAAGAAGACGAAGAAGAAAGAAGAAGAAGACGACGAAGAAGAGGAAGAAGAAGAAAGAAGAAGACGAAGAAGAAAGAAGAAGACGAAGAAGAGGACGATGAAGAAAGAAGAAGAGGACGATGAAGACGAAGAAGAAAGAAGAAGAAGACGAAGAAGAAAGAAGAAGATGAAGAAGAAAGAAGAAGAAAGAAGAAGAAAGAAGAAGAAGACGAAGAAGAAAGAAGAAGAGGACGATGAAGACGAAGAAGAAAGAAGAAGAAGACGAAGAAGAAAGAAGAAGATGAAGAAGAAAGAAGAAGAAGACGAAGATTAAAGAAGAAGAGGACGAAGAAGACGAAGAAGAAAGAAGAAGAAAACGAAGAAGAAAGAAGAAGAGGACGAAGAAGAAAGAAGAAGAAGACGAAGAAGAAAGAAGAAGAAGACGAAGAAGAAAGAAGAAGAGGACGAAGAAGAAAGAAGAAGAAGACGAAGAAGACGAAGAAGAAAGAAGAAGACGAAGAAGAAAGAAGATGAAGAAGAAAGAAGAAGAAGACGAAGAAGAAAGAAGAAGAGGACGAAGAAGAAAGAAGAAGAAGACGAAGAAGAAAGAAGAAGAAGAAGAAGAAGAAAACGAAGAAGAAATAAGAAGAAGATGAAGAAGAAAGAAGAAGAAGAAGAAGAAAGAAGAAGAAAGAAGAAGAAGACGAAGAAGAAGACGAAGAAGAAAGAAGAAGACGAAAAAGAAAGAAGAAGAAAACGAAGAAGAAAGAAAAAGATGAAGAAGAAAGAAGAAGAAGAAGAAAACGAAGAAGAAATAAGAAGAAGATGAAGAAGAAAGAAGAAGAAGAAGAAGAAGAAGAAGAAGAAGAAGAAAGAAGAAAGAAGAAAGAAGAAAGAAGAAGAAAGAAGAAGAAGAAGAAAAGAAGAAGAAGAAAGAAGAAGAAGAAAGAAGAAAACGAAGAAGAAAGAAGAAGAAGAAGAAGAAGAAGAAGAAGAAAACGAAGGAGAAAGAAGAAGAAGAAGAAGAAGAAGAAGAAGAAATAAGAAGAAGACGAAGAAGAAAGAAGAAGAAGACGAAGAAGAAATAAGAAGAAGACGAAGAAGAAAGAAGAAGAAGAAGAAGAAGAAATAAGAAGAAAACGAAGAAGAAAGAAGAAGAAGAAGAAGAAGAAATAAGAAGAAGACGAAGAAGAAGAAGAAGAAAACGAAGAAGAAAGAAGAAGAAGAAGAAGAAATAAGAAGAAGACGAAGAAGAAGAAGAAGAAAACGAAGAAGAAAGAAGAAGATGAAGAAGAAGAAATAAGAAGAAGAAGAAGAAGAAATAAGAAGAAGACGAAGAAGAAAGAAGACGATGAAGAAGAAAGAAGAAGAGGACGATGAAGACGAAGAAGAAAGAAGAAGAAGACGAAGAAAAAAGAAGAAGATGAAGAAGAAAGAAGACGATGAAGAAGAAGTAGGAGGAGGAAAAAAGAAGCAGAAGACGAAGAGGAAGAAAGAAGAAGAAGAAAGAAGAAGAAAGAAGAAGAAGAAGAAAGAAGAAGACGAAAGAAGAAGAAAGAAGAAAGAAGAAGAAGAAAGAAGAAGAAGAAAGAAAGAAGAAAGAGAAGAAGAAGAAGAAAGAAGAAGAAAGAAAGAAGAAGAAAGAAAGAAGAAGAAAAAGAAGAAAGAAAAGAAGAAGAAAGAAGAAGAAGAAGAAAGAAGAAAAGAAGAAGAAGAAAGAAGAAGAAAGAAGAAGATAGAAGAAGAAAGAAGAAGAAGAAGAAAGAAGAAGAAGAAAGAAGAAAGAAGAAGAAGAAGAAGAAGAAAACGAAGAAGAAAGAAGAACAAGAAGAAGAAGAAGAAGAAAACGAAGAAGAAAGAAGAAGAAGAAGAAGAAGAAGAAGAAGAAATAAGAAGAAGACGAAGAAGAAAGAAGAAGAAGACGAAGAAGAAAGAAGAAGAAGAAGAAGAAGAAATAAGAAGAAGACGAAGAAGAAAGAAGAAGAAGAAGAAGAAGAAATAAGAAGAAAACGAAGAAGAAAGAAGAAGAAGAAGAAGAAGAAGAAATAAGAAGAAGACGAAGAAGAAGAAGAAGAAAACGAAGAAGAAAGAAGAGAAGAAGAAGAAGAAATAAGAAGAAGACGAAGAAGAAAGAAGAAGAAGAAGAAGAAGAAATAAGAAGAAAACGAAGAAGAAAGAAGAAGAAGAAGAAGAAGAAATAAGAAGAAGACGAAGAAGAAGAAGAAGAAAACGAAGAAGAAAACGAAGAAGATGAAGAAGAAAGAAGAAGAAGAAGAAGATGAAGAAAACGAAGAAGAAAGAAGAAGAAGAAAATGAAGAAGAAAGAAGAAGAAGAAGAAGAAATAAGAAGAAGACGAAGAAGAAAATGAAGAAGAAAGAAGAAGAAGAAGAAGAAAGAAGAAGAAGACGAAGAAGAAGAAAACGAAGAAGAAAACGAAGAAGATGAAGAAGAAAGAAGAAGAAGAAGAAGAAGAAAACGAAGAAGAAAGAAGAAAAAGAAGAAGAAAGAAGAAGACGAAGAAGAAGAAATAAGAAGAAGACGAAGAAGAAAGAAGAAGAAGAAGAAAATGAAGAAGAAGAAGAAGAAGAAGAAGAAGAAGAAGAAAGAAGAAGAAGACGAAGAAGAAATAAGAAGAAAGAAGAAGAAGAAGAAGAAGAAGAAAACGAAGAAGAAAGAAGAAGAAGAAGAAGAAAGAAGAAGAAGACGAAGAAGAAAGAAGAAGAAGAAGACGAAGAAGAAAGAAGAAGAAGACGAAGAAGAAAGAAGAAGAAGACGAAGAAGAAAGAAGAAGAAGACGAAGAAGAAAGAAGAAGAAGAAGACGAAGAAGAAAGAAGAAGAAGAAGGCGAAGAAGAAAGAAGACGATGAAGAAGAAAGAAGAAGAGGACGAAGAAAAAAGAAGAAGAAGACGAAGAAGAAAGAAGAAGAAGAAGAAGAAGAAGAAAAAGACGATGAAGAAGAAAGAAGAAGAGGACGAAGAAGAAAGAAGAAGAGGACGAAGAAGACGAAGAAGAAAGAAGACGATGAAGAAGAAAGAAGAAAAGGACGAAGAAGAAAGAAGAAGAAGACGAAGAAAAAAGAAGAAGATGAAGAAGAAAGATGAAGACGAAGAAGAAAGAAGAAAAAGGCGAAGAAGAAAGAAGACGATGAAGAAGAAAGAAGAAGATGAAGAAGAAAGAAGAAGATGAAGAAGAAAGATGAAGACGAAGAAGAAAGAAGAAGAGGACGAAGAAGAAAGAAGAAGAAGACGAAGAAGAAAGAAGACGATGAAGAAGAAAGAAGAAGATGAAGAAGAAAGATGAAGACGAAGAAGAAAGAAGAAGAGGACGAAGAAGAAAGAAGAAGAAGACGAAGAAGAAAGAAGACGATGAAGAAGAAAGAAGAAGAGGACGATGAAGACGAAGAAGAAAGAAGAAGAAGACGAAGAAAAAGAAGAAGATGAAGAAGAAAGAAGACGATGAAGAAGAAGTAGGAGGAGGAAAAAAGAAGCAGAAGACGAAGAGGAAGAAAGAAGAAGGCAGGATGAGGAGAAGAAGATTGTGTGGATCAACACGTGACTCTAGCTTCGATACACCTCAGATACAATTTGAGAATCGTCTGGGCCGAGTGAACACGTCTTGTAAAGAGAGCCAGCCTTTGAATGTCTGTGACCTTTCAGAAGGTCACGCGTCAGAGCTCTTACAACCACCGACGCTTGTTCGTGACCTCCTGACACACAAGTCAACCATTTATTTAGATAAGACTTTTGACAAGGCCTTCAAAGCGCCTTATATCTCTCCTTTCCCCTAATTCTGAAACGTGAAAATACACGCAACACTTTGACAAACACGAGTGTGTTAAATGTGTGTGCTTATGTGAGCACTGCACAACGGTTTCTTATTGATATTTGAGTTGTCTTGCTAAGTTACTCATTTTAGAAACGTGATGGAGAAAAGATCGACTATGTCCTTTAGCATGTTTATGGTTAATCGAAGGCCCCGGTATCACTGCAAACAAATTAAAATCTATAATTGCTTAACCACCCGTGTCAGTGGTAGCGGCCGAATTAAAACTCATCTCATTGTAGGATCCAAACAAAGAAAGGTAGCTGCAGTCCCCGCAGCTACAGCAAACGCCAAAAGACATAAGGCGAAGCGACACCGAAAGTGATCGCAGCCACACTGTCCTTCGTCTTACGATATCATCATTCATTGTAAACAGTCGGAATATCGAAACACGATCCGGATGAAAAGCACAGCTCACAGTGTGCACAGAGCACTAACTCAGTAGCTCGGACAGCAAACCGGACCTGGAATATGAGAAACTGCAACAAGGAACATTTTCAGACTGAGCCTTAATGGTTCCATTAGCATGTGACCAATGAGAAGTGAAGTGTTAAACGTCACCACCGTACTGACCACAACCAGCGGTCATCCAGTCTGTAATTACCTCCCCCATCTCAGTGTTTATAGCCTTGTCATAATGCGATGGCTTGACGATATTGGCTGGCCGTGTAAACGAGGGCTCTTCGCAACTTCCCGGCCTGCAGTCGACCTAGCAGGTAATGAGGAAGCTCATGAGTTGAAACTGGCAGTCGCAACAGCAGAGTCGGCGGCCCATCAACTGATCAATACCTAACCTCAACCTCCTAGTCGGCCACCCCTGGACTGGCTAACAGAAGCTAGGATCGCTGTGTTCCCTGTAGTGGTGGCTCTTACTGATAGTAAAGTAAAATAGGCCAAGTGGTGTATAGGGAATATAGTGTTAGTGACTATAATTTTTACAGAGCTTCGGCATTTGATTTTTGGTGCAAATGTGCCAGTATTACGCCCGTGCTGCTTTACTTTCCCAGAAAAATCCGGTACCTATTTAAGACTGGGTGAACCCGGAAGTCGTCGACCAGGATCGAATCCGGCCTCCTGTCCATTGTAGTCCAGTTCACTAACCCCTGAGCTATCGCGGCTCCCCTCTTACTGATATAGAAGACGTATTATTCAGCCTGCATCAGAACAGATCGACTAACAGAAGTTAGGATCGCTGTGTTCCCTGTAGTGGTGGCTCGTACTGATATAGAAGACCTAGTACTGCATCACCTCTAGACAGGACACGTCACAGTTTTCCCGTCTAAATCACATTTATCATCATTGAGTGCCGTCTCCGCAACGAAGGTTAGCTACCATGGAGCGCCATTCTGCTCTGTCTCTTGCTTTGATGGTGCAGGTTGTCATAGGCTGATTTGTACATCTTTTGATGTTACTCGTCCATGTTAGTCTTGGTCTGTCTCTGCCTTTTTTACCTTGTATTTTCTCCTCCAGGATTACTTTTAGTAGGCTGTTGTGTCTTTATAAATGGCCCAAAAATTGCATTTGTCTTGTTTGAATTGTGTTTAGTAGTTCTCTTTTCATTTTTAGTTGTTTTAAGACTTCGTCGTTTGTTTTCTTTTCCTTCCATCCAATTCTACATATTCTTCTATATATCCACATTTCAAAGGCTTCAGTTCTCTCTGCTCTGTTTTCTTGTCTAATGTCCATGTTTCTGCACCATATAGAAATATTGAGAAGATGTAACATTTTGCTATTCTGAGTTTTAGCCCTGGTGTTATTTGTTTTGATGTTTGTATGTTCTTCATGGCATTAAAATGACTTGTTGCCATTCCTATTCTTTTGTTTATTTCAGGTGTACATTTTCCATCACTGGTTATAGTAGTCCAAGGTAGTTGTAGTTCTGACTTTATGATCATAGTTTTAGTCTTTTTGATATTCATCTCTAGTCCATATTTTTTGCTTGTCGTGTTTATTTCATCAAGTAATTGTTGTAGATCTTTAGGATTTTCTGCTAGCAGTACAGTATCATCAGCATATCTTAGGTTATTGATTATCTTTCCATTAATGTATAGGCCTGGCATCTCTATGATGTTTTTAAAGATTTGCTCAGTGTATAGATTGAACAAGCTTGGTGATAGGATGCATCCTTGTCTTACTCCTCTTTTTATATCAATGGGTGTAGAGTTCTCTTTGTTATATTTTATTATTGCTGTTTGCTCCCAGTATAGATTACATATTAGTCGTATGTCCATGTCATCTAGATGTATCTCTTTTAGGCATTCTATAAGTTGGTTATGGTGTATTCTATCAAAAGCGTTGATGTAGTCTATGAAGCAGGCATGTATTGGTTTGTTTACTTCTGTGTACTTTTCGATTAATGTTCTCATGCAGAATATGGCTTCTTTTGTCCCGCTATTTTTCCTAAATCCAAATTGCTGCTCTTCTAATTCAGTATTGATTTTATTCTGAATCCTTCCTTGTATAACTTTTAGCAAGATTTTTGTAACATGGCTCATTAGGCTTATTGTTCTAAAGTCACTGCATTCAACTGCACCATTCTTTTTAGGCAATGCAATGAAAGTTGATGTTTTTAGTTAATTTGGTATGTATCCTGTGTGGTATATGTCGTTGCATATGTCTGTAATCACTTCAATGCCAAAATCTTCTACAGCCTGTATCACCTCTATCTGTATGCTGTCAAGTCCTGCTACTTTTCCCTTTTTCATTGTTTTTATAGCTTTTTCCACCTCAGATTTTAAGATTTTATAGCCTGATGTACATTTTATAACTGGTTTCTTGTCCCTTTGATCATGAAATAGTTCTGTTATATATTCCTGCCATCTATCTATAATATCTTTATTGTCTGTTAGCATTTTTCCTTTTTTTTGTCTGAAATGCATCCACCTTCTGTGGCTTTTTTTTATTTTTTATTAGCCATTCTCTTTATTTCTGTGTGCATTCATCTTAAGTCTTGTTTGCTTTCCATAGTTTCCATTTCTATACATTTTGGCTGAGCCAGTCTTCTTTTGCCTTTTTGCACATTTGACGTATTTCATTATCTATTTTATTGTATTGAGCAGTGTTCTTCGCTTGTCTCCTTTCTTCCAATTTTTTCTAAGATTGTGTTAGTTATCCATTTATGGTTTTTGTTCTTTTCTCTTTTGGGTAAGGTGTCGCAGGTTTCTTGTATGCTTTTCTTTATGCATTGCCATTTGGTTGTTACTTTTTCATCAGGATTTTCTCTTCTGTATTGTTCAATTCCTTCTTCTAGCAGCTTCTGGTATGTGTTCTTTACTTGTATTGTTATAGTATCTTTAATATATTTTTTTATTTAAAGCTGTTATATCTAGTGGATTTGTTGATGAATTAGACTTTTGCTTGTTTCTCTTTAGTTTGATTTTCATTTTAATCATTACAGAATTGTGATCTGAATTAATATATGCTCCTGGGTAGGTTTTGGCTTTCTTTACGCTGTTACGGAACCTTTCTTTTATCATTATGTAATCTATTTAATTCCTCTTCTTATCTCCAGGCCTTTTCCATGTGTATAGTTTCCTTTTCTCTTGCTCAAAGTAGGTGTTACATATTATTAGCCTGTTTTCTTCACAGAATTGTATTAATCTTTCTCCTCTGTTATTTCTTTTTCCTAAACCTTGATTTCCTATAATTGTCTTATATCTACCTTTTCCTACTTTAGCGTTCATGTCACCCATTACAATCAAGATGTCTGAAGATTTCACTTGCTTCATAACTTTATTTAGGTCTTCATAGTATGCCTCTATTTGTTCATCTGTGTAGTCTTGAGAAGGTGCATATGTCTGTGTTATTGCTATGTCGAATGGTTTTGCTTTCAACTTGACTAGTATAATCCTATCACTGTATGTCCAGTGGTTACTTATATATTTTTGTAGCTCTCTTTTTATCAGTATTCCTACCCCCCTTTGATGTTCTGTTGTGTTTCCTGAGTATATAAATGTATATTTTTCGTCTTCAAAGTACCCACATTCTTTCCATCTTGTCTCTGATATGCCTAAGATATCTATATTTATTCGTTCTGCTTCTTGAATTAGATTTTCCAATTTCCCTTCTTGATATAGAGTCCTAACATTCCAAGTACTTATTTGAAGATCTTTCCTCCAACATAAGTTCGAATTCCTCTCCATGGCTTCCTCTGGACTAGTACGTGATGAGGCTCCAATCTCTTTCACGGTGGTCAGCCACATTCGTCTTTCGTGTCCTGAATATGTCTCTTGTGTACCACATACTTTGCTGTTTTCGCTTTCTGGGCCGTTGGTCATTTCTGACTCTTCCGCCCCATCCACACTAATCTGCCAACTTACTTGTTTACTAACCTGCCAACTTACTTGTTTACTAACCTGCCAACTTACTTGTTTACTAACCTGCCAACTTACTTGTTTACTAACCTGCCAACTTACTTGTTTACTAACCTGCCAACTTACTTGTTTACTAACCTGCCAACTTACTTGTTTACTTACTAACCTACCAACTTACTTGCTTACTAACCTGCCAACTTACTTGTTTACTAACCTGCCAACTTACTTGTTTACTAACCTGCCAACTTACTTGTTTACTAACCTGCCAACTTACTTGTTTACTAATCTGCCAACTTACTTGTTTACTAACCTGCCAACTTACTTGTTTACTAATCTGCCAACTTACTTGTTTACTAACCTGCCAACTTACTTGTTTACTAACCTGCCAACTTATTTGTTTACTAATCTGCCAACTTACTTGTTTACTAACCTGCCAACTTACTTGTTTACTAACCTGCCAACTTACTTGTTTACTAATCTGCCAACTTACTTGTTTACTAACCTGCCAACTTACTTGTTTACTAACCTGCCAACTTACTTGTTTACTAACCTGCCAAATTACTTGTTTACTAACCTACCAACTTACTTGTTTACTAACCTGCCAACTTACTTGTTTACTAACATACCAACTTACTTGTTTACTAACCTACCAACTTACTTGTTTACTAACCTGCCAACTTACTTGTTTACTAACCTACCAACTTACTTGTTTACTAACCTACCAACTTACTTGTTTACTAACCTGCCAACTTACTTGTTTACTAACCTGCCATCTTACTTGTTTACCAACCTGCCAACTTACTTGTTTACTAACCTGCCAACTTACTTGTTTACTAACCTACCAACTTACTTGTTTACTAACCTGCCAACTTACTTGTTTACTAACCTACCAACTTACTTGTTTACTAACCTGTCAATTTACTTGTTTACTAACCTACCAACTTACTTGTTTACTAACCTACCAACTTACTTGTTTACTAACCTGCCATCTTACTTGTTTACTAACCTGTCAACTTACTTGTTTACTAACCTACCAACTTACTTGTTTACTAACCTACCAACTTACTTGTTTACTAACCTGCCAACTTACTTGTTTACTAACCTACCAACTTACTTGTTTACTAACCTGCCATTTACTGTCTTTAAGAAAATGTCCCACATTTAATATAAAAGTTATCACGTTACTCGGAAAATGTCCTCCTATTACATGAAAATCATCCTTTTATTGACAACCTCCTATTTTTGTATGAAAAGCATCCATTTATTGACAAACTCCTATTTTTGTATGAAAATCATCCATTTATTGACAACCTCCTATTTTTGTATGAAAATCATCTTTTTATTGACAACCTCCTATTTTTGTATGAAAATCATCCTTTTATTGACAACCTCCTATTTTTGTATTAAAGTCATCCTTTTATTGACAGCGTCCTATTTTTGTATGAAAATCATCCTTTTATTGACAACCTCCTATTTTTGTATGAAAGTCATCCTTTTATTGACAGCGTCCTATTTTTGTATGAAAGTCATCCTTTTATTGACAGCGTCCTATTTTTGTATGAAAATCATTCTTTTATTGACAACCTCCTATTTTTGTATGAAAGTCATCCTTTTATTGACAGCGTCCTATTTTTGTATGAAAATCATCCTTTTATTGGAAACCTCCTACTTTTGTATGAAAATCATCCTTTTATTTGACAGAATGTCTTTTTTTTTAATGAGAATTGTCCTTTTAGTTATATAATTCCTTTATTAAAAGTGCTGGCTTGATAGAGAAAATACTCGCCATGTGAGACATTTCACGTCACATTATCGTATAAGCTGTTGGTTCAAGTGTGCCCAATTGAAACCCGGTTATCGGCCCAAGGTATCAGGTCCACGTCATGATAGGACTTCTTGACTTACGATGGCCTGTGCTGTCGGGTCGGCTATTAACCTCTCTACCTTGTATTGACTTTGTTGAGTATTCTCGTACTGACAGACTGCAGTCAAAACTCCTGCCAGAGCCCACGTTAAGTTACTGTCCGACTCCACAACTATTGTCCGACTCCACAACTACTGTCCGACTCCACAACTACTGTCCGACTCCACAACTACAGCCCGACTCCACAACTACAGCCCGACTCCACAACTGTTGTCCGACTCAACAACTACTGTCCGACTCCACAACTACTGTCCGACTCCACAACTACTGTCCGACTCCACAACTACTGTCCGACTCCACAACTACTGTCCGACTCCACAACTACTGTCAGACTCCACAACTACTGTCCGACTCCACAACTACTGTCAGACTCCACAACTACTGTCCGACTCCACAAATACTGTCAGACTCCACAAATACTGTCAGACTCCACAACTACTGTCAGACTCCACAACTACTGTCAGACTCCACAAATACTGTCAGACTCCACAAATACTGTCAGACTCCACAACTACTGTCAGACTCCACAACTACTGTCAGACTCCACAAATACTGTCAGACTCCACAACTACTGTCCGACTCCACAACTACTCTTCGACTCCACAACTACTCTCCGACTCAAAAACTATTGTCCGACTCCACAACTGCTGTCGACTCCACAACTACTGTCCGACTCCACAACTACAGCCCGACTCCACAACTACAGCCCGACTCCACAACTGTTGTCCGACTCAACAACTACTGTCCGACTCCACAACTACTGTCCGACTCCACAACTACTGTCCGACTCCACAACTACTGTCCGACCCCACAACTATTGTCCGACTGCACAACTACTGTCCGACTCCACAACTACTGTCGACTCCACAACTACTGTCCGTGTACACTCAAAATTGTTCGTCATCATCAAGTGCCATGCCTGCTGGCGTAGGTGATCATGTCTCTCCACAACTTTCGATCTCGACAGCTATTTATCATTTCTGCTGTTGACCTTCTGCCAAGCCATTCTCTTAAGCTCTCTTGTATATTTTCTCTTTGCTACCTTCTATCTCTTCGTCCCTCAATTTTCCCAGTTGTTACAATATATTCCAGCTGTTCCCTTCTCATTACGTGGCCAAAAAATGATGATTGTTTCTTCCTAATATTGGAAATTAGCTCTATTTTTGTGGCCTCTTTCAGAACATTTTCATTACTCTTCTTGGTTGTCTATGGTATTCTCAACATTCTTCTGTAAAACTACATTTCTACAGACTGCAGTGATTTTCTTGTCTGTTGTCCTATTGTCCGTGATTCACATCCATATGTTAAGACTGGCTCTACATAACATTTAAGAACTCTTTTTCTTGTTTATATTGTCAAAAATACATTGCATAGTATCTTCCTCATTTTTTTAAAGCTGCTTTTGCCTGGGCTATTCTGCATCTCACCTCTGTTGTACATCTACCATCTCATCTCTGTTGTACATCTACCACCTCACCTCTGTTGTACATCTACCATCTCACCTCTGTTGTACATCTACCATCTGAGGTTAACATTGTTCCCAGATATTTACATTCATTTACCTGTTTTTATATGGTTCTACCTGTCTTTATTGTGTATTGAGGTGACGTCTTTTTTCTTTGTTGCTACCATTACTTCTGTTTGTTTTTATATTGAGGCCTAGTCCTTTATTTTTGCTTTCGTTCGCTGTAATGTCGAACATTTCATGCAACTCATTTGTGACAAGATTGTTCAAACCCCAAAACTTTACTAAAATGGCATTCTGGCTCCGCTAGAAATGATAGTCTGACTCCACCAAAAATGACATTCTGACTCCACTACAAATGACAGTCTGACTCCATTACAAATGACAGTCTGACTCAACTACAAATGACTGTTTGAGCCTAATTTAGATTACGCAAGGTACTAAGTGTCACTGCTATACTAGGTCCTATCTCTGATTGCTAGATTAGGACCTGACTCTGTTTGGTAGATTAGGGCCTAACTCTGACTGCTAGACTAGGACCTAACTCTGTTTGGTAGATTAGGACCTGACTCTGATTGCTAGATTAGGTCCTATCTCTGATTGCTAGACTAGGACCTAACTCTGATTGCTAGATTAGGACCTAACTCTGATTGCTAGACTAGGACCTGGCTCTGTTTGGTAGACTAGGACCTAACTCTGATTGCTAGACTAGGACCTGGCTCTGTTTGGTAGACTAGGACCTAACTCTGACTGCTATACTAGGTCCTATCTCTGATTGCTAGACTAGGACCTAACTCTGATTGCTAGACTAGGACCTGGCTCTGTTTGGTAGACTAGGACCTAACTCTGACTGCTATACTAGGTCCTATCTCTGATTGCTAGACTAGGACCTAACTCTGATTGCTAGACTAGGACCTGGCTCTGTTTGGTAGACTAGGACCTGGCTCTGTTTGGTAGACTAGGACTTAACTCTGACTGCTATACTAGGTTCTATCTCTGATTGCTAGATTAGGACCTAACTCTGATTGCTAGATTAGGACCTAACTCTGATTGCTAGATTAGGACCTAACTCTGACTGCTAGACTAGGACCTAACTCTGTTTGCTAGATTAGGACCTAACTCTGATTGCTAGATTAGGACCTAACTCTGATTTCTAGATTAGGACCTAACTCTGTTTGGTAGATTAGGGCCTAACTCTGACTGCTAGACTAGGACCTAACTCTGATTGCTAGATTAGGACCCGACTCTGTTTCCTAGATTAGGACCTAACTCTGACTGCTAGACTAGGACCTAACTCTGATTGCTAGATTAGGACCTAACTCTGACTGCTAGACTAGGACCTAACTCTGATTGCTAGATTAGGACCCGACTCTGTTTGCTAGATTAGGACCTAACTCTGACTGCTAGACTAGGACCTAACTCTGACTGCTAGACTAGGACCTAACTCTGACTGCTAGATTAGGACCTAACTCTGATTGCTAGATTAAGACCTATCTCTGATTGCTAGATTAGGACCTAACTCTGATTGCTATATTAGGACCTAACACTGATTGCTAGATTAGGACCTAACTCTGACTGCTAGACTAGGAACTAACTCTGACTGCTAGATTAGGACCTAACTCTGACTGCTAGACTAGGACCTAACTCTGACTGCTAGACTAGGACCTAACTCTGACTGCTAGACTAGGACCTAACTCTGATTGCTAGATTAGATCTCCTGCGGCTTTTGTCTTCTGATTTTGATATCTTCACTTCCTGGAAGTTGCTGTCCATTTATTATTATTTTTTTGTGTGTTACTATTTTGATTCCAGACTTTCCCATTTCCTTTTACTGACAGCGAAATCAACTGAAGGAAGCCCTGCGAACATCCTTATATATATCAGCAAGTGGTCGGCCCCCTCTTTCCGTCCCCAACACTGAAGAACAACACGAAACTAAACATCAAGTTGCATCCTTTCACAAAATCTGCGAACCTCGGAGGTAAATGCACGGAATATGTTTTCACCAAAAAACAATCATCAGCAAAGAACTGTATGCTACCAACACCAGACCCACGCATGAGAAAACACAAAAGAGATTGAGTGAAATACTAAACGCTTTTGAAGACAATGCCAAAGAATGATACTCTGTGTACAATGGAATGAATTCAAGACTAATATAGAGATAAGAGAAATGACCATGCAACCAACGATCTCATCTACAATGGAATGAATTCAAGACTAATATAGAGATAAGAGAAATGGCCATGCAACCAACGATCTAATCTACAATGGAATGAATTCAAGACTAATATAGAGATAAGAGAAATGGCCATGCAACCAACGATCTCATCTACAATGGAATGAATTCAAGACTAATATAGAGATAAGAGAAATGGCCATGCAACCAACGATCTAATCTACAATGGAATGAATTCAAGACTAATATAGAGATAAGAGAAATGGCCATGCAACCAACAATCTCATCTACAATGGAATGAATTCAAGACTAATATAGAGATAAGAGAAATGGCCATGCAACCAACGATCTAATCTACAATGGAATGAATTCAAGACTAATATAGAGATAAGAGAAATGGCCATGCAACCAAAGATCTCACCTACAATGGAATGAATTCAAGACTAATATAGAGATAAGAGAAATGGCCATGCAACCAACAATCTCATCTACAATGGAATGAATTCAAGACTAATATAGAGATAAGAGAAATGGCCATGCAACCAACGATCTAATCTACAATGGAATGAATTCAAGACTAATATAGAGATAAGAGAAATGGCCATGCAACCAAAGATCTCACCTACAATGGAATGAATTCAAGACTAATATAGAGATAAGAGAAATGGCCATGCAACCAAAGATCTCACCTACAATGGAATGAATTCAAGACTAATATAGAGATAAGAGAAATGGCCATGCAACCAAAGATCTCATCTAGTCTAGCAGTGAGAGGTAGGTCCTAGTTTAGCAGTCAGAGTTAGGTCCTAATCTAGCAATCAGAGTTAGGTCCTAGTCTAGCAGTCAGAGTTAGGTCCAAATCTAGCAGTCAGAGTTAGTTCCTAGTCTAGCAGTCAGAGTTAGGTCCTAATCTAGCAATCAGAGTTAGGTCCTAATCTAGCAATCAGAGTTAGGTCCTAGTCTAGCAATCAGAGTTAGGTCCTAGTCTAGCAGTCAGAGTTGGGTCCTAGTCTAGCAGTCAGAGTTAGGTCCTAATCTAGCAGTCAGAGTTAGTTCCTAGTCTATCAGTCAGAGTTAGGTCCTAATCTAGCAATCAGAGTTAGGTCCTAATCTAGCAATCAGAGTTAGGTCCTAATCTAGCAATCAGAGTTAGGTCCTAATCTAGCAATCAGAGTTAGGTCCTAATCTAGCAATCAGAGTTAGGTCCTAATCTAGCAATCAGAGTTAGGTCCTAATCTAGTAATCAGAGTTAGATCCTATATTAGTCTTGAATTCATCACATTGTAGATGAGATCGTTGGTTGCATGACCATTTCTCTTATCTCTATATTAGTTTTGAATTCATTCCATGGTAGATGAGATCGTTGGTTGCATGGCCATTTCTCTTATCTCTATATTAGTCTTGAACTCATCACATTGTAGATGAGATCGTTGGTTGCATGGCCGTTTCTCTTATCTCTATATTAGTCTTGAATTGTCTATTCCAATGGAATGAATTCAAGACTAATATAGAGATAAGAGAAATGGCCATGCAACCAATTATCTCATCAACAATTAGGAAGAGAAGGTGAACGTATGAGGGACGTGTTTAGAAGAGACAACAAGAGAATTCCAAAACAGGCTTTTCAATGGAAAACATTAAGTTACAAAAAAAAGAGGCAGACATAAAGAGATACTGAAAAGAACGCTGATAAGAGAAGCAACGTTGTCAGGAATAGACTCATTTTAAAAGATCGAACGTCTCACCCAGAATAGAGATGGATGATCTGACACGGGCGGTTGAGCCTGTATCATTCTTTTGCAGTGATACTGGGGCCTTACATAACCAAACAGATGGATACGTATACTGGTTTTGGGGGTCTGGACTACCGACAACATAATGAATAAAAACATACATTATATTCAGTAGGCTAACATAAAGTAATATTTTCTAATGACATCACTACATTTTAAATTACTTACATATTTATATGTTAATTGTATACGTCTTTTTGGGACGAAAATGTCTTGATGACTTTGTCATTGAAAGTACTGTTGGGTTGATTTCTAAGTTTCTGAGGGAATGATTTCTCAATGGACATTAATGCCAAACCAGATAAGCGTTCTATGATCTGAATTGAGCGACAATAAGATTTTATTCACTTGAGCGCAGAAAAAAGTTCTTTCTACAGTTGCTGATGAGCATAACATAGTTATAAATAGCTACGGAAGTTCCGGTAATTAGACATAGTTTCACTTTCACTTTTAACGTTTCTAGTTGGCTAGAGCTAAAAAATAACCCATGAAACCGCATTCTTCTAGCGGTAGCTCCCGCTATATTATTTTGACTCTCATTTTTTTAATGTCAAGGTCGTTAATACTAGGTCCGGATAGAGGACAAATTTAAAGGTAAAAGTAAAGTACGAGACTTGAACCGGCATCTTAGCACGCGAGTTTCCACCCATATGTACTTGGCCGCCTATCCAGAAATGTTCGAAGATTTCTGTATAGTGTCGCCTCAAGCATCGAAACTCATATGCGAGGCGACATTGCTCACCTTCCCAGAGTAATACCCTGGTACCCATTTCTGCCAACAGCTGGGTCGACTGTGGGGGTATTTTTTTTCCAACCACGAGTACAATTCACACTGCTCCCAGCGGGAATCGAACACGGGTTGTCCGAACGTCGGTATTCCAGTCGAGTGGTTTTCCAAACTAGGCTACCGAGGCCCCCTACCGCTAGATACTAGAGGTTTCAATGTATAGTTGTTTCGGTTTCATTAACAAACGTTATAGTGGTCATAGAAAACCTTGCTTTAATAAATGCAAATCAAAGCAAATAAATCATATTGGCCTACGAAATGTGTAATAGAATATTCGAAAATGTGTAATATAATTATTAAAAAAATAAAATAAATTATCATTTCCTTTTGTAATTCGTTAATATGCTCAAGGCTACCGGTGGTAGCTGAGGAAACATAAGAGAATACGCCACTGCCTGGGAGTCAGAAATGGAAAAACTGAGAAAAAAAGCTGGGAATAATTCCCACCATAGAATACATAAAGAAACAACAGATAAAGTGGGTTGGTCACGTGGTAAGGCAGAAATATCAAAACACAATACAAGCCTTCAAGAAATGTTGCGAGAACACCAGACCCAAAGGTCAACCACGAAAAAGATGGATTGATGGAACATTAGAAAGACTAGGAAACATAACAGTAGGAGAATTCAACCGAAGAACAAAAGAGCACACACTGTTTTCCCTCTAGTACTGAAAGGCAAAGAAGGTACAACTAAGAGGAGATGCACAAATTGATAACAGAAAGAAATGGAGCTGGACATGTCACGTGATCAGAAAAGATCCAAAAACAAACTCTAGAATCGTCATGTCTGGACCACGGAGGGCGAGGTTAGTCAGGGATATCCTGTTGGCCAAATACTTCATATGGAACTTTTGAGAAACAAATACTTCATATGGACCTTTTGAGAAACAAATACTTCATATGGACCTTTTGAGAAACAAACACTTCATATGGACCTTTTGAGAAACAAATACTTCATATGGATATTTTTAGAACAAACATTTCATATGGAACTCTTGAGAAACAAACACTTCATATGGACCTTTTGAGAAACAAACACTTCATATGGACCTTTTGAGAAACAAACACTTCATATGGATATTTTAGAACAAACATTTCATATGGAACTCTTGAGAAACAAACACTTCATATGGACCTTTTGTGAAACAAACACTTCATATGGAACTTTTGAGAAACAAATACTTCATATGGACCTTTTGAGAAACAAACACTTCATATGGACCTTTTGAGAAACAAATACTTCATATGGACCTTTTGAGAAACAAACACTTCATATGGACCTTTTGAGAAACAAATACTTCATATGGATATTTTTAGAACAAACAATTCATTTGGAACTCTTGAGAAACAAACACTTCATATGGACCTTTTGAGAAACAAACACTTCATATGGACCTTTTGAGAAACAAACACTTCATATTGCCCTTTTGTGAAACAAACACTTCATATGGACCTTTTGAGAAACAAACACTTCATATGGACCTTTTGTGAAACAAACACTTCATATGGATATTTTTAGAACAAACATTTCATATGGAACTCTTGAGAAACAAACACTTCATATGGACCTTTGAGAAACAAATACTTCATATGGACCTTTTGAGAAACAAACACTTCATATGGCCCTTTTGTGAAACAAACACTTCATATGGACCTTTTGAGAAACAAACACTTCATATGGACCTTTTGAGAAACAAACACTTCATATGGCCCTTTTGTGAAATAAACACTTCATATGGATCTTTTTAGAACAAACACTTCATATGGAACTCTTGAGAAACAAACACTTCATATGGCCCTTTCGTGAAACAAACACTTCATATGGAACTTTTGTGAAACAAACACTTCATATGGCCCTTTTGTGAAACAAACACTTCATATGGACCTTTTGAGAAACAAACAATTCATATGTTAAATCAACCAGCTACTCAAGGCGTCATTTCATTCCAATGTTTAGATTGTTAAATTAACCAGCTACTCAAGGCTTCTTTTCATTTCAATGTTTAGTTTGTTAAATCAACCAGCTATTCAAGGCGTCATTTCATTCCAATGTTTATTTAGTTTGTTAAATAAAACCAGCTACTCAAGACATCATTTCATTCCAATGTTTAGTTTGTTAAATCAAGCAGCTACTCAAGGCGTCATTTCATTCCAATGTTTAGTTTGATAAATCAACCAGCTACTCAAGACATCATTTCACTCCAATGTTTAGTTTGTTAAATCAACCAGCTACTCAAGGCGTCATTTCATTTCAATGTTTAGTTTGTTAAATCAACCAGCTATTCAAGGCATCATTTCATTCCAATGTTTAGTTTGTTTAATAAAACCAGCTACTCAAGACATCATTTCATTTCAATGTTTAGTTTGTTAAGTCAACCAGCTACTCAAGACGTCATTTCATTCCAATGTTTAGTTTGTTAAATCAACCAGCTACTCAAGTCGTCATTTCATTCCAATGTTTAATTTGTTAAATCAACTGGCTACTCAAGGCGTCATTTCATTCCAATGTTTAGTTTGTTAAATCAACCGGCTACTCAAGGCGTCATTTCATTCCAATGTTTAGTTTGTTAAATCAACTAGCTATTCAAGGTGTCATTTCATTCCAATGTTTAGTTTGTTAAATCAACCAGCTATTCAAGACGTCATTTCATTCCAATGTTTAGTTTGTTAAATCAACCAGCTAATCAAGGTGTCATTTCATTCCAATGTTTAGTTTGTTAAATCAACCAGCTATTCAAGGCATCATTTCATTCCAATGTTTAGTTTGTTTAATAAAACCAGCTACTCAAGACATCATTTCATTTCAATGTTTAGTTTGTTAAGTCAACCAGCTACTCAAGACGTCATTTCATTCCAATGTTTAGTTTGTTAAATCAACCAGCTACTCAAGTCGTCATTTCATTCCAATGTTTAATTTGTTAAATCAACTGGCTACTCAAGGCGTCATTTCATTCCAATGTTTAGTTTGTTAAATCAACCGGCTACTCAAGGCGTCATTTCATTCCAATGTTTAGTTTGTTAAATCAACTAGCTATTCAAGGTGTCATTTCATTCCAATGTTTAGTTTGTTAAATCAACCAGCTATTCAAGACGTCATTTCATTCCAATGTTTAGTTTGTTAAATCAACCAGCTAATCAAGGTGTCATTTCATTCCAATGTTTAGTTTGTTAAATCAACCAGCTACTCAAGACGTCAGTTAATTCCAATGTTTAGTTTGTTAAATCAACCAGCTACTCAAGGCATCATTTCATTTCAATGTTTAGTTTGTTAAATCAGCCAGCTACTCAAGGCATCATTTCATTTCAATGTTTAGTTTGTTAAATCAACCAGCTACTCAAGACGTCAGTTAATTCCAATGTTCGGTTTGCTAGTTCAGTCAGCTTCTAAGATATGTGTTCACTCAACTTCAAAATGCATCTCTTTCAAAGCATAACATAAACCTCACAAAATGTAAATCACAAGTTATATAAAACACAACATAAACCTCACAAAATGTAAATCACAAGTTATATAAAACACAACATAAACCTCACAAAATGTAAATCACAAGTTATATAAAACACAACATAAACCTCACAAAATGTAAATCACAAGTTATATAAAACACAACATAAACCTCACAAAATGTAAATCACAAGTTATATAAAACACAACATAAACCTCACAAAATGTAAATCACAAGTTATATAAAACACAACATAAACCTCACAAAATGTAAATCACAAGTTATATAAAACAACATAAACCTCACAAAATGTAAATCACAAGTTATATAAAACACAACATAAACCTCACAAAATGTAAATCACAAGTTATATAAAACACAACATAAACCTCACAAAATGTAAATCACAAGTTATATAAAACACAACATAAACCTCACAAAATGTAAATCACAAGTTATATAAAACACAACATAAACCTCACAAAATGTAAATCACAAGTTATATAAAACATAACATAAACCTCACAAAATGTAAATCACAAGTTATATAAAACACAACATAAACCTCACAAAATTTAAATCACAAGTTATATAAAACACAACATAAACCTCACAAAATGTAAATCACAAGTTATATAAAACACAACATAAACTGTTAATAACACTTATTTTTTTTAATTTAACAGAAATACGTCACAAACTTGTCAAAATACATGATGAACTTTACAGTAACAATTACAAATTTGACAAAACACAATAAACTTTAGAAATGCATCAAATAACCTTCACAATCACAAATAATAAACTTTACATTCACAAATAATAAACATAATGATCACAAATAATAAACAACACAATTACAAATAGCAAACTTCACAATCACAAATAATAAACATCACAATCACAAATAGTAAACATTACAATCACAAAAATAAACATTAGAATCACAAATAGTAAATTGTACAATCACAAATAATGTGCATTATAATCACACAATCACAAAGAAAAAACTTTACAATCACATATAATAAACATTACAATCACACAAAGTAAACTTTTGAATTACACAAGTAATATACTTTACAATCACACAATCACAAAGAAAAAACATTACAATCACATATAATAAACATTACAATCACACAAAATCAACTTTTGAATCACAGAAGTAATATACTTTACAATCACACAATCAGAAATAATACATTTTACAATCACAAATTTTACCAAAAGTTTCAAACAAAAACATTATTTACTCACAAAATCTTCCATCAGGTAATTTGTGTTTAATTGTTTGAGAAATGAAAGCAACATACAAGATGAATTCAAGAGATATAATTGAACATCCATGCTCATGTATGAGTCGCATGAAATAACTCAAGGAAACATATTTGTTTGAGTTTTCCATTATATCTTCAATAGAAATGATAACATATAATTCGGAAACAAAAAAAAAAGAACAAACAAAAGTATTTCTGAGGTGAAAAATGATTCGCCAACAACGTAATAAGTAACAGCTTTACAGAGATTTACAAAGTAATTTTATATATAGATTTTTTTTATATATTATATATTATACAATTACTTTACATAATGTACGTCAGGGGTTAAAATTCAACTGTTGCCTAAATGACATGTCCTAAAGAGGACACAAGGCACAACGAAGCGTATCACAATCACATACAGCAGAATGTACATTTGTATTTTTTTGTTGAATGCGTGACCAGGTGGTGCATTTATAAAGGTGTTTTAATATAGAACATTAGAAACAAAAGGATATAATTGCCTTCTATACAAGGTAACATTTCATGTGATTTGTTTTAAGTGAAAGGCAGAATTTCATGTGATTTGTCTAATATAACATGTAGTAATATGTAATAATGATAATGTACTATCAACCCTTACGTATGCGTGTGAAAGCTGGAAAACAACAAGAGATATAGAAACAAAGTTGAACGCATTCGAAAATAAATGTCTAAGGAAAATACTTGGTATAGAATGGAACGAATTCAAAACAAACGAGGAAATTAGAGAAATCGCCAATCAACCACTAATATCTTCAGTAATAAAGAAAAGACGATGGTCATACGTTGGACATGTGATGAGAAGAGATAATAATCGAATAGCAAAGCAAGCCCTCATATGGGAAACAACAGGTAAAAGAAAAAGAGGAAGACCCAGGGAGACACTGAGAAGAACATTGATGAGAGAGGCAAGAGCAGCAGGAATCGGCTCCCTCAATGAGATAGAACTGCTTGCACAGAACAGAGACAGATGGCGAGATTTGATAAAATATCTTTAAAAGAAAACTGCTAGAACAAAAATTCATATAGGAGAAGGTGTATCTTGGTCTACGCCCTATGGGCCGGTTACGGCTCGAAAGGTCAATAGATAGATAGATAGAATATGTAATATTCCCGTGTGTTACCGGGGCCTCATTATGAGGGAGGTAAAGAATAGTGACACTGTGACCTTCCAGGCATGTCGTAAGAGGCGACTAAGGAGGTTGATCGATGGCTTGACAAGCTGTCATTGTAAAAAGTATTGTTATGGAAACAGCGCCATAGATTTTAGAGCAGTGATCTCTGCAATATGTGCCATTTTGGCACGCAAGGTTTCTGTTTTTGAGATTGTGGTTCTGCCCTATGTGCCGTCTTCGGCTCGAAAGGACAATAGATAGATAGATAGAATAAATGTGGTTTGTCTGCTATAACATGTAGTAATAAATGTGGTTTGTCTACTATACAATTTGCTATTTCATGTGATTTGTTTTAAGTGAAAGGCAGAATTTCATGTGATTTAAAATAAAAGACAGAATTCAATGTGATTTTCTAAATTAACGTGTAGTAATAGTTTGTCTACTATACAATTTGCTATTTCATGTGATTTGCCTAATGTAATATATAAGGTACTATTTCAGAGATTTCTCTCATACAAAAAGTATTATTTCATATGACGTGTCTAATTATAATGTTAAATATAAGATTTACCTAACAAAGTGTGTATTATTATTTTACATCAAATACCAAATGTAAAAGTCATATTTAAAGTGATATACAAATAAAAAGATAAAACATGTTTGTTTATGAAGAGAAAAAAACAACAAATAGCCTGAGGACTGCCAAACTAGCACAGAGAACAAAAATTGTCTTGCACAAAAAGAAAACATTGCAAATAATGAAAACACAACAGCAACAAAAACAGAATGGAAATGTTTCTTAGAAAGAAAGAAAGAAAGAAAGAAAAGAAAAGAAAAGAAAAGAAAAGAAATTCCAAATATATTAGAAAATCACACTGAAAACGTGGAAAGATATTGGCAAAAGATTAAAAATAGACAACATTGTACTGCAACAATCTGGAAATGTAAATTAAAAAAAAATCTACATTCCTAATTTACAAAACAATATTTAAAATAAAATGTAGAAATTAAATGTGTGTTTCTCCTACTTTATAAACACTTTTTTATTTCTCATTTTATTATTTTTATTTTAAGGTAACTTATTTATCCAGCTCATACAATACTTCAAACCTCATTGTAAACACTGAGTTCTATCTATTCTTTCTTTAATATCTACTATTGTAAACACTGAGTTCTACCTATTCTTTCTTTAATATCTACTATTGAATACACTGAGTTCTATCTATTCTTTCTTTAATATCTACTATTGTAAACACTGAGTTCTATCTATTCTTTCTTTAATATCTACTATTGTAAACACTGAGTTCTACCTATTCTTTCTTTAATATCTACTATTGAAAACACTGAGTTCTATCTATTCTTTCTTCAATATATTTGTAAGATTTGTACAGGCTTAAACTAGTATAGGATAAACATAACATATTCATATTTTGCTAATTTTTCGGATCAGAAGTGGCAATACCTTGGAGTTACAGCAC
Source organism: Megaustenia siamemsis (assembly GCA_032433765.1). Lineage (NCBI taxonomy): Eukaryota > Metazoa > Mollusca > Gastropoda > Stylommatophora > Ariophantidae > Megaustenia > Megaustenia siamemsis. The sequence goes on along the minus strand of JAVIAB010000025.1, from coordinate 2,235,604 downwards.
AGGCAGGCCAGCCCCTCCATTTCAAGTGTTTTGCTGAGCGGATCCACTTCTGATGATCAGATTACCTCTTCCTGCAAACCTCTATGTCAAGAATTTTCTATCACAGTCATATTCCCTTTTCAGAGGGAAGATGGTTGGTGGGATTTGACAGGGAAGGAGGAAGAATGTCCTGCTGGACATTTCATGAGGGACTGAGAGACCACATGCCCATGTTGTGTCACTGCTTAATGTACAAGTTTTAGTGTTTTTTTTTTTTTATTTCACCTGAACAGGAAATATGTGTTTGTCCCTTGCTTTTCAGCCTCCGTCTGTAGGCAAATGAATGGTCTAACATTTTTATTTAACAATTTATCATCTGCTTTCTGCTTGTAAAGTTATCAACTATTATTCCTGGGTTGGGGGGGGGGGGGGGAAACGACACCAATCCAGCGAGTGAGCTGAGTGCTGTCAGTGGTCCTTACAGCTGACTGCATGCATCAACGAACAACAGAATTGTTCAAGACCCTACTCCGCCTCCCAATGGTCCTTACAGCTGATTGCATGCATCAGGGTCAACAAACAGAATTGTTCAAGATCCTACTCCGCCTCCCAGTGGTATTCATTCGGCCAGACTTTCCAGTCTGACCAAGAGCATAGAGACTGAAGAGGGAAGGCAATGCGCTACTCAAAAATGCACTGCTGAAGTTGGATATGCTGGGCCAAAAGGCCCAAATATCACAGCCTAGCTACTGCAAACTACAACACGTCTATGCCCACTTTATGTCCTTTTAAGGGTGGATGACGAAAAGAACTATTCATTTCTTTACTAGCCATCGGCTGAACCCCAGACAGATTCCTTTGTCCATACAGTAATAGGTCTCAGGTTCAAATACAGCACTTTGTTGTGGCTACCAATATGTCTTCCGAGTTTGACAATTTACAACAGGTTTACAAAATTTTCTACAGAGAAATACTATGGCCTGACGTGATATGGACCACTGAACCAATAAATATGTCGGTAATCATTGAAAAATGTGGGCAATAACAAATTCCCCATAAACCATAGAAGCATGTTGGTATCCTAAAAATGTATAGGAATGATATATATATAATATAAACATTTGGTATTTCTTTTATTTAATGTTATTATTTGTCTATATTATAAACAACTATATCATTTCCACATTAAACAATTGATGATACATTCAATAACTCTATTTTCCAAATTAAAAATGACAAATGATATAAATCTAACTCTATGGCCACCTTATATGCAACAAAAGCCACTGTACTGTGCCCAATATAGTCTGTAAGATTTATTTTAAAACAAACAAAATTAATAAAATTATAACTGTTCAAATAATTCTAATGACATGCCTGCCACATGATCACTAACTCTTCGCCCCTTTAATCATACAATCTTAGAATCATTATCACTCAAGTCATTTCTCATTACCGTCAACAACAAAATTCAATTTCTTCTCCTACAAGAAATAATTTCCAACAAATTAATCAACATAATTGCATCTAAAATGTCAAAGCTTTATTAAACAAACATATTCCATCGGAACATAGAAAGCACATTAATTGTGACCGTGGTTATAAAAAAAGTATGAATGGCAAGGATTTACAAAACAAAATATGCAATAAATATGAGACTGAGGTTCCTTTCTTTGCTCTGAAAATATTGCTTCTACTTTGTCATTCTCTTGTAGACATCCGTGTTGATTATTCTCAGAATGTCTGCAGTCAAATCAAAGTAATTATTGCTTTAAAATTTCCTACATTTTAATCTAAAAAATAGTGGCACACGGAGTAAAATTGTCTAATCTTTGGTTATTTCTTTATTGAGGAAGATTCTGTTTGTTGTTGTGTTTTATACAGTGTTAATACTATGATTTAGAAAGTATAATTTAAAATATTTCTAATTTTAGAACAAAGGGAAATTGAGATGAACGTTGTGGCATTATGACCTGAAAAGTTGACAAATTTAAAAAGATTGATTAAATCACTCACTCAAGCAAAACTAAAACGATGGGCAAGAATTCACCAAGCTCAACAAAAATTATTCTCCAGGAAAGAGTAAAATAATAGAAGAGAGACAGACCAAAGATGAGATAGGAAGACAACTTGAGATTGGGCAAATATTGACTTGGGAAACTCATGAAGATCTGTGTCAGGCAAATGGGGAGAGAGTAGCGGCAACCAGAGAGGTCTTAGTGGTTGAGTAGTTAGTGCACTTGAATACAAAGATCTGGGTCTAATTCCCAGAAGTGGCAAAGTGTTTTTGACAAAGTCTCAGGGTTCATCCAGCCTCTGTATTACTAGAGATTTTCTTGTACAGGCAGCTTTGAGTGCAGCTGACTACATCACCCACAAATATGTCGTTCGTCATGAAAACTTGACAGGCAGCTTTGAGTGCAGCTGACTACATCACCCAAAAATATGTCGTTCATCATAAAAACTTGTGGTCACTAAAATCGTATACCCATATGCTTGTAAGGAGTGAGAAAGCCTTGACCTCTTTTTCATTAACCAGCATTGTGGAAGGTCAACAGGCAACGCAAGACCGATATGTATGACCCAGAAAAAATGTACTTCCTGCTATTGTGAAATGTTCAGCAGTGAAGGTTCGTGACCAGAAATTATATTTTTATTTCAACAGTCCGGGGTGGGTATGACCACGGTGGCATTCAATCAAATGAGACCAAAAAAGGTAACATGGAAAAAATAAATGAAATGGTGTAGAGTGGCAAGTAGGTTTGTCACCATTACTTGGTGTACGCATGATGCCATTATGGCTGCCTGTTATGAAGACATGAACCACGCAAATAAGTTAGCAAGTATGAACATCCATATTTATTTCTCACAATTTTGTGTATTTCTTTCATTAAAATAAAAACACAAGAATCAGTTATTGTATAATGTACGACAAAGCAATGTTTTAAACAGATAAATAATGTATGATGACAGTTATCAGATTCACTCCCCCCCAAAACATGGGAAATAATTGGGAAAATGAGATGCACATAATTGTTAGAAAGTACTTCACTGCTACAGCAAGACATGGAAAATAATTAAGGGAAAGTACTGACTATTCCATTAGTTGGTTGGACTCAATAATGATTGGCTAATGTCAAAAGTGAGCTGCATTTGAACAATTCATCAAAATGTACATTCTCAACGGCAGAGTTTTTGTTACAAATTTCTGTAACGCAGGAAATCATAAAAGGTGACCAATAAATTAAAATTACTGGCAATGAGTTTTTATCATTTACTCTTCATCAGCGCTTCTCCGCTAAGTGGACACGGATGTCATATGTTGCTGCTAGTTTACGACAAACCAGAATATTTTTGCCTTTCAGCCCAATGCATCCGTCGTTGGCATATATAGGTTTTTAATTGCTTAATTGCGTGATGTTGTTCCTACCCCTCCATCAAGAAACAGGAAAGAGAATCACGTTAACATGATTAAAAGAGACTTCAATGCTGAAGAAAGACCCAAAAAATGCTTAATTTTGCCACATGGCAAGTGCAATTATAAGGTAGTGAAGAGTTTTAGATTATCTCAATCCCAAATGAAAAACCAAACTGATCCCATTGTGAGGGGAATGATAACCACCATATTACCGATCAATGGGTTTAATGCACTCAGGACACGTCACAATTGGATAAACACATCCCATACCTCTTCATAATCATCCATTCCTAATCATGCAATGTCTATGGATAAATCCCTGCACAATTAAAAATCTGGCTTCATCAATCATGTCATCAAACAATCGTGTCATCAAATGGTGATCATGAGTGACATCAATTTATCCACCCTGTTCACAATCAAAATGTTCGTGTCCTCAAATGTTGATCAAAAAGTGACATCAATTTGTCTTAGATGTTCATAATTATTCACACAACAGAATATAGACTGAAAACTTATACCAACTCATAAGTGACTGCTGGCATTAAGATGAGCAAACCATTAATTGATAAAGATTCTATTTCAGCTCTCCTCTATGGCCATTGAAACAGACTTTCTAGTTTGTCCAATCAAAAAAATTGATCAAAGGTGAAAGGTCAGCCTTATAAGAAAACAAGTGCTGCACTGTAACTGAATCTGTTGGGGCTAAATGATCCAGATATTGTAATTTACTAAACTGCCAAAAAAAAATGTACGCCCATTTTATGGTAGATAAGAACAAGAGGCAAAAGTCAGGCAAACAGGAAAAATCTTGTAACAAGCAGACGGACCCACAACGGTAGTCAAAGTGATAAGAAAAGCTAACAAGTCTCACCACAGCTGCCTGACCGAGATATGGTACAACAATGTAAAAAAAAAAGGTGAAATGGTAAATAAACAATGTTATATATAATATACATTGTATGCACGCCCACAGCTCACCAGGTATTTCAACATGTCCATATACTGTAGATTTATGAAGAACAGAGTTATCATTGATTTAACAATTTTCATGTCACTTTTTAAAAAAAAAAACATGAAGTGAATTTTCAATGTAAAAACTGCAATATGAAATAACCATTATTAACAATTTTTTTTTTTGCTTAAAATTTCATGTGTAAAAACATTTATTTGATGAAAGAAGAAACAAGTGATAAAAATACAACTAGACAAAAACATATTTGGAACATTTAACACATCCTCTTTTACTACATATGTGCTAAAAGTGTCTAAAGTTGATCTTTATTAACAGTGTTGACACCAGTGTGGTAGTATTTATTCTAGTTCATTATGATGTCATTTTAGGTGTTCTTGCTCCATGTCAGATGGCAATCTCTGCTGTGATGAACACAGGACGATTTAAGCACCATTCATGAGTGCCAAGCATGGCTCCCAACAAATTCATTCATGCTATTCTTAATATTTTTTACATGTTGTTACTACTTCTTGAGTCAGGTACAAATTTATATAGCTATGAAAGCTATAAATAGCAATTTTATTTGTGGAGTAGAGTTTCTCGGAGCAACCACTACCATAATGCTACTCCATACTTTACAATAAAAAAAAAAATAAGGTGGTTGTTAAAAATACTACAACCTGTTTATTAAAAAAAGTAATGGAACAATTCAGTAATTTGATTTTCTTTCACCTCAGATGTAATAAAATTACCACTTTATGAAAAGCGTGCACACAAAAACACACACACAAAAATAAAAATAGAAAGAAAGGAAAAATGGAAAGGAGACAACTGTGACTTTTTGGTTAATAAACCGAGGTATTACTTGTTTACCTGCAGACACCTGTGGAAACAAGAGAAAACAAGCGGTGAAATGATAAAATTCTGTTAATCTAAAACAGACGACTTTCGGTTCCTAATCAGCGCAGAAGCTATCACAGAATTATATATGATGCAAACAGTAACACAAAAAGGAACAAGTTAAAAATATGTACCACCTCATGGTAAAATTGCCAGTTCTTAACACCCATAAATAAAAATAATAATAAATTTGAAAGCAGAGAGCTTTACTCAAATCAACCAGTTTCTATATAATCAAATCAACCAATGTTTATATAAAACAACTTTATCCAACAACCATATATATCACAAGATGATAGACATAAGTCATTTCTTTGTACAAGTTATAAAAATATGAATGGGGTACTTGTTTACGAAAGACTTTTAAAGTTTTTTTTTAAGCATAACAGATGAATAAACAAAGAAAAAATGCACGAGGTTTGGTTCACATTAAAATTTCTGAAAATGGTGAATCTTTGTGAAGGTTTTTTTAAAAAAAAACAAAGAAAAAAATAGTAACATATGAAGAACATGTTAAAAAGGGTGTAATGTGTTGTAACTTTGCGGTACTAAGGTCACAGCATCCTGGCGTGAAAGGAAGCTTATCACCTTTAATAACTCTGTGACTATGTACCAATATTTGAGTTGTGTCCACTATGATGTTGTGATGTAGTCAGAAAACAAACCCATTCACTTAGTGCAGTTAATTATATTACAATTTGAATATTGTACTGTGAGAACATGCAGTTTAAAATACTCTTATAACAATAATATTACATTCACAATGCCATTATTTGTTTTGGATATATTTCAAATATATAACATACAACTACGTGGTACATTAAGTAAATTATTTCCAGACAAACACAAACCCATAAGGCTCAAATTCATCTGGAAATTAGTACGCTGATGTTATCATTTATAAGCGACCTCGACTGCGAAAGCAAGAATCATAGTTTGCTGCCTTTAATATGAGAGTAACCATAAATGCAAAGGTGTTTGTACGAATATCAAACATAAAACTATCATGGGTGCTACAGGGGACATAATTATGATGCTGCGTTTATGACTTAGTTCACGAATAATATGTTGACTTGAAAGCTCTTTCTTCAGGGCATTTTCACTTTATGAAATTGATAAATTACTAAAAATATAAAGTGGATTTGCTTATATTTTCTTGGTTCTTGTAATAGAGAGTAATACAGTTGATAATTTGGGTTATGGAGTCAGAAGTAATAATGGGCAGTCTGCGCAAATTTATTGGACTCATGACTCCACATTTCTGTTGCAGTCTCCAGTATTTAGTCTTCCTTCTTCGATCCGGGCCCATTTTGTTGTAACAAAAATTTGTTGACATTATGCTTTAGCCCTAAGATAAAAGAAATAATAGAACAAATTAGATATTCAAGCAATCATGGGCGGGGTCTGTAGAAATACTGGACTCTTAACTCCATCCTTTTTGTGACAAACCCTGCCAATTTACCTTCCTTCTATTATCACTATCTGTCTCACAATCTTCCCCACAAAAAAATGAAAATTCTCTTTCAGTTTCAAGTTAAAAGTAGTCAATTCTCTCAAATAAAAACTCATGAAATAATTCTCTAAACTCGTCACAGCTTAATGACGGTTGTCATGGTACAGAGAAAAGACTGTTATCTTGGAAACTTTCTGGGCCCAGATATCACAGTCGTGCCACAAAGGTCTACAGAGCTTTACAAATACTTCTTTAGAAGCAAAAAAGTAACAAGTTTTAGAAGAGGTAAAAGAAGAAGAAAAAAAGCAGTGCTAATTTACATCGATGATGCATGATACAGTTGTCGCTGTGGCAAACATTTTTGTCTGATTGACATGGCTTTAAGTTCACCAAGATTTCTGAGAATGAATGAACCACAAAGATTGATCTCTTCACCAATTGTATGACCCAATCTAAAACATTGACCTTATCATCTATAAATGTGCCGAATGTCATGGAGGAATAAGGGCACTAACAGCATATTCTCAGGTTGTGGTAGACACCCGTTACATTCTTCTTACTAATGTTTTAAATAGATGGAAGTTGCCAAGTTGGACAAAATAACAAATGAAATCTGAGTATACCTTCGACTCACCAGCTCCACAACCCTAGGAGGTTGGTGGTGTGTACAGAAATCACAGTGGAAATAAAACAATTTCATGATGCTCTGCAACAACAGTTAACAATTTGAAAACAAAATAACTTGCCATATTTGTTAAGTGTAAATCTTGCTAAATACCAAATAACAGTTATTACACTTAAGAATCACAAAGTATATGTTATGATACTTCATACAATATTTCACACTTCACTGTATTTATAGTATATATTATTGTTATAAGCTAAACAGTAAATCTGTATTGAAACTATGAATCCTTAATTTTCTGATGTCTCCAAACACAGTTTGAAATCCTACCTGACAGAAAACAAAGTGTGATAATAAACATGGCTTCTGACAATCGAATTACTGTTGTCTAAATTAGAAAATTTTCACTGCCAATCTGGGCTGCCTTTGTGGTAGAATTAGCTGTAGTCTTTGAAGCTTCGTTGTCTGTTAACTTGGCCATCAGTTCAGCAAACTCTGGCCCTCGGTGGAGGCCTGTAATGCCTGATCTGGACGCTTGTACGAGCTCGGTTTTAAGGAGATGGCATCGCTGCCTATAGAAGTCTCTCTCCCTGACAGATATGTTCAGTTGTCGTTTTAAATCAGCGATTTTCTGTAACAGCAATTTGTTGCTTGTTTCCAGCTCGCTCTTTTGTTGCATTCTCTTGGAGCGACAATTCTGTGCATAGCCCCGATTTTTAAGAGTGCGTCTTTTCTGCTTCAGTCGTTGCACTTCGTTCTTGGGGCAACCTTGTAATCGTCGATTCAACTCCCGAACTGGCAGGGAGACTAAATCATCATCATCTATAGCGGAAGACTCCGGCGATAATGGAGGATCTGGAGATCGAGCAGAGCTGCGTCTGGACCTCATCACTGGCGAGACGGAACTGATGCTCTTGGAGTCATCCTCAACATCAAGTTCTGTATCATCATCGTAATCCACATCAAACTCATTGTTGCCACGACCTGACAAGTCCTGAGTCTCTGATTTGATCGAGGGTGAGACTGGATTGTGGTGGAGACTTGATGGTTCCAAGGATCGCAACAGTTCATCAAGAGGGCTGGGTTTGATATCTTGGGTGCTGGAAGGGGAGCTGCCATCGCCTCCTTCTGTCGAGCACTGGGATCGCAGTTTCAAGAAAAGCTCCTCGAAATATCCTCTGTCGCCGAATGTGCTGCCAAAACTGGACAATGAACGAGTAGGTGATGGCAGAGTTGTCTGTGAGGTCGGTAACGGAGTTGACGGTGATGGCGGGATAGAGCTGCTGGGAGTATTGCTGCCACTGCTGAACCCTGCATTCATGGCAACAGCTGACATTGTCGGGCTCTCAGGCACCGAGGGATGCCTTGCCACCTGACCTGTGACCCTTGAACTCGAACAGATAAGTTCAGGGATGCAGAGCCACTGCTGCACAGACCTAGCTCCGACTTGACCATGGAGTCGTGCAGCTGGTGCAGGTCGTGACCTTCCATGAACAGATCAAAGCTCTCGATGTAACTTTCAGCCAACTCATCCATACTTGCCTATTATCGAGCAGAGAATGTTCGACTGGACCAAATTCGTCTCAGACCCGGTGGCTGCTTCTCGGGACTAGGTCACAAGCTGTCAAGGCCACCGTCTTAATTAACTCACAAACTGTTTCGTCACAAACCAACAACTACCTATTCGTTCAGGCTTTATGTTTCACAAACACAGTATTCGTATCAACAATGTATTTCACACAAACTACCAAACGAATAAAGTAACTCCAGTAACGGGAACTATGGCGAGGTCTGGCCGGCAAATTACCCCACGGCCTGACTGAGACGTATCGCACAGTCTGAGAGCTAAGGCAACGACAGGCCGGGAAGGAATCCCCGTGGGTTTATATACCTTCCGTGACGTCATAACAGCTATTTTAGGATCGATAAAGCAGTCAACCAATCGTTGGGCTCAGAAAACAATATTTGAGGCCACTGGCTCTACGCCTCAGGTGAGACTGAGGCTAAGGGGACATATGCTGGTTATTACCGGTTCATACAATACAGCACATTCGTTATTCTCCCGTCGATTTTTTAAGTCTTTCCGTTAACTTTCTTTTTATTTTTCATTAATATGAAAGATGTTTTTCTCCACAGTATTGACTCAGTACATGTTAATGTGTATTTTATTTGTGTCGTTATGAAATCAACTAGAGCTAACAGTTAACACTGTTACTGAGACTCGTACTCAGAATGACCGTTTCGAGTCTGTAAAATGGCACTTTCGGTGTGTAAATTGTTAATGTTCCTTTAGTCTTCAAAACTCTACATTTAAAAAAAACAACAACTAATATCTAATATAAATTAATATTTTATTCGAGGTAAACTCATACTGTTGTGTAGTTCTGTAAAGTTGATTTGATCGGATAGTCAGCTCTGTCCACTCGGCTCAAACCCTCGCTAGCGGTCTCGGTAAATGTCGACCGTGTGATTCCCTCACGTGAAACTAAGTCAACAGGTAGTTTCATTGGAAATGTCACTTGAGACCAAACTCTAAACCCAGACTTCCATTTGCTTCCCACTTATAATTTAATTATTAATTTTTTAGTTCAATAAAACCTAATTCAAATCATGTAATATTCGGTGGGTGTAGACCACGTAAGTGACCTATTCTCTTAATGTTATTTTTAAGGGGCGTGCCGTTCCAGGCATATCATTTAGACTTCCAATATCAGCATACAACCCCATGAACATATTTCATTTGTGGATTGTGTTCAACATTAACTACAACATGATGGCGACCGGGAACCCAAGACCCAAGTCCCTGTTCCATTTTGGTATCGGATACAATATTTTCACCGAATACGTTGAGTGGTAATTAAAGTCGATATTTAGCGGAATTTTGAAAAGGCGATACCGTAGCGACTGATATCAACCGAGGACAGCTCAAGGGTTTTATCAAACACCGAGTGATATAATTTGGAACTGCAGAGTTCTGGTTATTCTATGTGTGATTCCTTACCATGCAGAGCTTATAGTAAAGGAGAAGACCCAGAGTAAGATGGATCGACAAATTCAAATAAACGCTACAGCAACATCAATTGACAATGCCTGAAGTTGCCAGAAGGGGAGAAGGGAACAGGCAAATAGTTGTTGTGCTGCGGTAAAGCTGGTACAGGAGCCAGTAGTGGGTGTAATCTACACTCCTACAAGCTATGGTGACAACTTTACAAGAAAGTAACGCAACAAAATACTGACGTTCCGGTCTACATGCAGCCCTCTTCAGAAAACGGTAACAACACAAACGAACAACGAAATAAAGATAAACTTTACTGCATCTAAGATGTGCGGGACAGATAAATCAAGGAGAAATAAACAGAGGGATAGGAGCTGAAATGATGAAATAAAAGAGAGATCTGTTACATATCAGAGGATACAAATAGATAATATGTGAAAAGCGAGAACCAGAAATTTGTATCTCCCCGCGTCACCCGAATGGAGGCAAGTGGAAGTGAAGAGAGAAAGAAAGGAAGAATAGAAAAACATTGATATTTTTTTCAAATCTGTATGGACAAGTTGCAAGATCTACCAGACCGATACCATTCTATATGGCACCGTATGTTGAAGAAGACAAGGAATAGATGGTAAAAAGACAAGAAATAGATTGTAAGAAGACAAGAAATATATTGTAAGAAGACAAGAAATAGATTGTAAGAAGACAAGAAATAGATTGTAAGAAGACAAGAAATAGATTGTAAGAAGACAAGAAATAGATTGTAAGAAGACAAGGAAGAGATGGTAAGAAGACAAGGAAGAGATGGTAAGAAGACAAGGAAGAGATGGTAAGAAGACAAGGAAGAGATGGTAAGAAGACAAGGAAGAGATGGTAAGAAGACAAGAAATAGATTGTAAGAAGACAAGAAATAGATTGTAAGAAGACAAGAAATAGATTGTAAGAAGACAAGAAATAGATTGTAAGAAGACAAGGAAGAGATGGTAAGAAGACAAGGAAGAGATGGTAAGAAGACAAGGAAGAGATGGTAAGAAGACAAGGAAGAGGTGGTTAGAAGACAAGAAATAGATTGTAAGAAGACAGGAAGAGATGGTAAGAAGACAAGAAATAGATTGTAAGAAGACAAGGAATAGATGGTAAGAAGACAAGGAATAGGTGGTAAGAAGACAAGGAATAGATGGTAAAAAGACAAGGAAGAGGTGGTAAGAAGACAAGGAATAGATGGTAAAAAGACAAGGAAGAGATGGTAAAAAGACAAGGAAGAGATTGTAAGAAGACAAGGAATAGATGGTAAGAAGACAAGAAATAGATGGTAAAAAGACAAGGAAGAGATCGTAAAAAGACAAGGAAGAGATGGTAAGAAGACAAGGAAGAGATGGTAAGAAGACAAGAAATAGATGGTAAAAAGACAAGGAAGAGATGGTAAAAAGACAAGGAAGAGATGGTAAGAAGACAAGGAAGAGATGTAAGAAGACAAAGAAGAGGTGGTAAGAAGACAAAGAAGAGGTGGTAAGAAGACAAGAAATAGATTGTAAGAAGACAAGGAAGAGGTGGTAAGAAGACAAGGAATAGATGGTAAGAAGACAAGGAATAGATGGTAAGAAGACAAGGAATAGATGGTAAGAAGACAAGGAAGAGATGGTAAGAAGACAAGAAATAGATTGTAAGAAGACAAGAAATAGATTGTAAGAAGACAAGAAATAGATTGTAAGAAGACAAGGAAGAGATGGTAGGAATACAAGGAATAGATTGTAAGAAGACAAGGAAGAGTGGTAAGAAGACAAGAAATAGATTGTAAGAAGACAAGGAAGAGATGGTAAGAAGACAAGGAAGAGGTGGTAAGAAGACAAGAAATAGATTGTAAGAAGACAAGGAAGAGATGGTAAGAAGACAAGGAAGAGATGGTAAGAAGACAAGGAAGAGGTGGTAAGAAGACAAGGAAGAGATGGTAAGAAGACAAGAAATAGATTGTAAGAAGACAAGGAAGAGATGGTAAGAAGACAAGAAATAGATTGTAAGAAGACAAGGAAGAGATGGTAAGAAGACAAGAAATAGATTGTAAGAAGACAAGGAAGAGATGGTAAGAAGACAAGGAAGAGGTGGTAAGAAGACAAGGAATAGATTGTAAGAAGACAAGGAAGAGATGGTAAGAAGACAAGAAATAGATTGTAAGAAGACAAGAAATAGATTGTAAGAAGACAAGGAAGAGGTGGTAAGAAGACTGGAATCGATTGAAAAATAAATTGTAAAAAAAACCTCTATAGAGGCCTTTGCCATTTACTGGAGTCTGCTGCTGAGGTACTTATATGACCGGAGAATAAGGGCCGCTCGCCCAGACAGTAACCACGAGTTGTTCGGGTCTGATTTGTTATTTCACTTCCAAACATAACTAGCACATTTGTCAACAAACAAAGAAACGAAATCCCTGGTGTAACAGCGATTATTAGTCTGTTCAACTGTTTTGTAGTCATTTATTTCCTGATAATTTATGTTATTTAGAGCCAGTCTGAACATATGTGGAGCCGCGATAGCTCAGTGGTTAGTGAACTGGACTACAACGGACAAGGGGTAGGGTTCGATCCCAACCGATAGCTTTCGGTTCACCCAGCATTAAATGGGTACCGGATTTTTTTTTCTGGGAAAGTAAAGCGGCACGGGCGTAATACCGGCCATATTACCCCAAAAATCATGTGCTGAATGTCTAAAAATGTATGGTCATTAACACCATATTCCCTATATGCCACTTGGCGTGACTGGGGCACTTTACTTTTTTTTACTTTACTTAACATATGGATGTGAATCATGGACCATAGGATAACAGGCAAGAAAATCTATGCAGGCTGTAGAGAGGTGGTTTACAGAAGAATGTTGAGAATACCACGGACAGCTAAGAAGAGTAATGAAGACGTTCTGAAAGAGGCCAAAGCAAAAAGAAGCTAATTTCCAATATTAGGAAGAAACAATCATCACTTTGTGGCCATGTTATGAGAAGAGAACAACTGGAATATATTGTAACAACTGGGAAAATTGAGGGACGAAGAGATAGAGGGAAGCAAAGAGAAAAAATAACAGACAGCTTAAGAGAATGGCTTGGCAGAAGGTCAACAACAGAAATGATAAATAACTACCGAGATCGAAAGTTGTGGAAAGACATGATCACCTAAGGCAGACGTGGAAGCGAATCATGGACAGAAGACAAACAAATGAAAAGACGATTAAAGATCACAGAGAAAAACAATGGACATTATTTTGAGCACATCATGAGAAAAGGAAAGTTAAAATACTTGGTTACAACAGGCAAAATACAGGGAAAGAGAGATCGCGGACGACATAGAAAGAAGATTCTGGATAGCGTGATGTCATGGCATGGAAAACAGTCAACAGCGGAGTTCGATGCACTGTGGATAGTGAATTGTAGAAGGAGGTGATCCCTTACGCCAACCGGTGAAGCACATGATGATGATGAAGGTAGATGAAGAATAAACATAGTACTATATCAGCTCAATTAGTATAGACACAAGACAAACAACGACGTTTCGACAAAAGTCTTCATCAGGTCATCAGACATAACATTTACAGATCAACACGAGAGGTAAATATTAATAATCAAAGAATTATAAATACGTCATCGTTTGCCTCACCTCTATACGACGTCTCCTTTGTAACTCACGGCCCCACATATTTGACATCTTCTCTGTAGCTCTACTCACGGTGCCACATATTTGACATCTTCTCTGTAGCTCTACTCACGGTGCCACATATTTGACATCTTCTCTGTAGCTCTACTCACGGTCCCACATATTTGACATCCTCTCTGTAGCTCTACTCACGGCCCCACATATTTGACATCCTCTCTGTAGCTCTACTCACGGCCCCACATATTTGACATCCTCTCTGTAGCTCTACTCACGGCCCCACATATTTGACATCCTCTCTGTAGCTCTACTCACGGCCCCACATATTTGACATCCTCTCTGTAGCTCTACTCACGGTCCCACATATTTGACATCTTCTCTGTAGCTCTACTCACGGCCCCACATATTTGACATCCTCTCTGTAGCTCTACTCACGGTCCCACATATTTGACATCCTCTCTGTAGCTCTACTTACAGTCTCACATATTTGACATCCTCTCTGTTGCTCTACTTACGGTCCCACATATCTGACATCTTCTCTGTTGCTCTACTTACGGTCCCACATATTTGACATCCTCTCTGTTGCTCTACTTACGGTCCCACATATCTGACATCTTCTCTGTTGCTCTACTTACGGTCCCACATATTTGACATCTTCTCTGTAGCTCTACTTACGGTCCCACATATTTGACATCCTCTCTGTAGCTCTACTTACGGTGCCACATATTTGACATCCTCTCTGTAGCTCTACTTACGGTCCCACATATTTGACATCCTCTCTGTAGCTCTACTTACGGTGCCACATATTTGACATCTTCTCTGTAGCTCTACTCACGGCCCACATATCTGACATCTTCTCTGTAGCTCTACTCACGGCCCCACATATTTGACATCTTCTCTGTAGCTCTACTCACGGCCCCACATATCTGACATCTTCTCTGTAGCTCTACTCACGGCCCCACATATCTGATATCTTCTCTGTAGCTCTACTCACGGCCCCACATATTTGACATCTTCTCTGTATCTCTACTTACAGTCTCACATATTTGACATCTTCTCTGTTGCTCTACTTACGGTCCCACATATTTGACATCCTCTCTGTAGCTCTACTTACGGTGCCACATATTTGACATCTTCTCTGTAGCTCTACTCACGGTGCCACATATTTGACATCCTCTCTGTAGCTCTACTTACGGTCCCACATATTTGACATCCTCTCTGTAACTCTACTCACGGTGCCACATATTTGACATCTTCTCTGTAGCTCTACTTACGGTCCCACATATTTGACATCCTCTCTGTTGCTCTACTTACGGTGCCACATATTTGACATCCTCTCTGTAACTCTACTCACGGTGCCACATATTTGACATCCTCTCTGTTGCTCTACTTACGGTCCCACATATTTGACATCCTCTCTGTAACTCTACTCACGGTGCCACATATTTGACATCTTCTCTGTAGCTCTACTCACGGTGCCACATATTTGACATCTTCTCTGTAGCTCTACTCAAGGCCCCACATATCTGACATCTTCTCTGTAGCTCTACTTACGGTCCCACATATTTGACATCCTCTCTGTAGCTCTACTTACGGTCCCACATATTTGACATCCTCTCTGTAGCTCTACTTACGGTCCCACATATTTGACATCCTCTCTGTTGCTCTACTTACGGTCCCACATATCTGACATCTTCTCTGTTGCTCTACTTACGGTCCCACATATTTGACATCCTCTCTGTTGCTCTACTTACGGTCCCACATATTTGACATCCTCTCTGTTGCTCTACTTACGGTCCCACATTTTTGACATCCTCTCTGTTGCTCTACTTACGGTCCCACATATTTGACATCCTCTCTGTAGCTCTACTTACGGTCCCACATATTTGACATCTTCTCTGTAGCTCTACTCACGGCCCCACATATCTGACATCTTCTCTGTAGCTCTACTCACGGCCCCACATATTTGACATCTTCTCTGTAGCTCTACTCACGGCCCCAATATCTGACATCTTCTCTGTAGCTCTACTCACGGCCCCACATATCTGATATCTTCTCTGTAGCTCTACTCACGGCCCCACATATTTGACATCTTCTCTGTAGCTCTACTTACGGTGCCACATATTTGACATCTTCTCTGTAGCTCTACTCACTGCCCCACATATTTGACATCTTCTCTGTAGCTCTACTTACGGTGCCACATATTTGACATCCTCTCTGTAGCTCTACTTACGGTCCCACATATTTGACATCCTCTCTGTTGCTCTACTTACGGTCCCACATATCTGACATCTTCTCTGTTGCTCTACTTACGGTCCCACATATTTGACATCCTCTCTGTTGCTCTACTTACGGTCCCACATATTTGACATCCTCTCTGTTGCTCTACTTACGGTCCCACATATTTGACATCCTCTCTGTTGCTCTACTTACGGTCCCACATATTTGACATCCTCTCTGTTGCTCTACTTACGGTCCCACATATTTGACATCCTCTCTGTTGCTCTACTTACGGTCCCACATATTTGACATCCTCTCTGTAGCTCTACTTACGGTCCCACATATTTGACATCCTCTCTGTAGCTCTACTTACGGTGCCACATATTTGACATCTTCTCTGTAGCTCTACTCACGGCCCCACATATCTGACATCTTCTCTGTAGCTCTACTCACGGCCCCACATATCTGATATCTTCTCTGTAGCTCTACTCACGGCCCCACATATTTGACATCTTCTCTGTATCTCTACTTACAGTCTCACATATTTGACATCCTCTCTGTTGCTCTACTTACGGTCCCACATATTTGACATCCTCTCTGTAGCTCTACTTACGGTGCCACATATTTGACATCTTCTCTGTAGCTCTACTCACGGTGCCACATATTTGACATCCTCTCTGTAGCTCTACTCACGGTGCCACATATTTGACATCTTCTCTGTAGCTCTACTCACGGTACCACATATTTGACATCCTCTCTGTAGCTCTACTCACGGTGCCACATATTTGACATCTTCTCTGTAGCTCTACTCACGGTGCCACATATTTGACATCTTCTCTGTTGCTCTACTTACGGTCCCACATATTTGACATCCTCTCTGTAGCTCTACTTACAGTCCCACATATTTGACATCCTCTCTGTTGCTCTACTTACGGTCCCACATATTTGACATCCTCTCTGTAGCTCTACTTACGGTGCCACATATTTGACATCTTCTCTGTAGCTCTACTTACGGTCCCACATATCTGACATCTTCTCTGTAGCTCCACTCACGGCCCCACATATTTGACATCTTCTCTGTAGCTCTACTCACGGCCCCACATATTTGACATCTTCTCTGTAGCTCTACTTACAGTCCCACATATTTGACATCCTCTCTGTAGCTCTACTTACGTCCCACATATTTGACATCTTCTCTGTAGCTCTACTTACAGTCCCACATATTTGATATCCTCTCTGTACCTCTATCACGGTCCCACATATTTTATATCCTCTCTGTAGCTCTACTTACAGTCCCACATATTTGATATCCTCTCTGTAGCTCTACTTACAGTCCCACATATTTGATATCCTCTCTGTAGTTCTACTTACAGTCCCACATATTTGACATCTTCTCTGTAGCTCTACTCACGGTCCCACATATTTGACATCTTCTCTGCAGCTCTACTTACGGTCCCACATATTTGACATCCTCTCTGTAGCTCTACTTACGGTCCCACATATTTGATATCCACTCTGTAGCTCTACTTACAGTCCCACATATTTGACATCCTCTCTGTAGCTCTACTTACAGTCCCACATATTTGATATCCTCTCTGTAGCTCTACTTACAGTCCCACATATTTGATATCCTCTCTGTAGCTCTACTTACAGTCCCACATATTTGACATCCTCTCTGTAGCTCTACTTA
Source organism: Megaustenia siamemsis (assembly GCA_032433765.1). Classification (NCBI taxonomy): domain Eukaryota; kingdom Metazoa; phylum Mollusca; class Gastropoda; order Stylommatophora; family Ariophantidae; genus Megaustenia; species Megaustenia siamemsis. Next base: position 2,217,737 of record JAVIAB010000025.1, on the reverse strand, counting down.
CGGTCCCACATATTTGATATCCTCTCTGTAGCTCTACTTACAGTCCCACATATTTGATATCCTCTCTGTAGCTCTACTTACAGTCCCACATATTTAACATCTTCTCTGTAGCTCTACTTACGGTCCCACATATTTGACATCCTCTCTGTAGCTCTACTTACAGTCCCACATATTTGATATCTTCTCTGTAGCTCTACTTACAGTCCCACATATCTGATATCTTCTCTGTAGCTCTACTTACAGTCTCACATATTTGACATCTTCTCTGTAGCTCTACTTACAGTCCCACATATTTGACATCTTCTCTGTAGCTCTACTTACAGTCCCACATATTTGACATCTTCTCTGTAGCTCTACTTACAGTCCCACATATTTGACATCCTCTCTGTAGCTCTACTTACGGTCCCACATATTTGATATCCTCTCTGTAGCTCTACTTACGGTCCCACATATTTGACATCTTCTCTGTAGCTCTACTCGCGGCCCCACATATCTGACATCTTCTCTGTAGCTCTACTCGCGGCCCCACATATCTGACATCTTCTTTGTAGCTCTACTCGCGGCCAGGCAGAGAGTTTCATATTTGTGATAGCTCCATGAAGGCAGATGCAACGGACCGACAGGTGTAACGGACCGACAGATGTAACGGACCGAGAGATGTAACGGAGCGACAGATGTAACGGACCGACAGGTGTAACGGACCGACAAATGTAACGGACCGACAGATGTAACGGACCGACAGATGTAACGGACCGACAGATGTAACGGACCGACAGGTGTAACGGACCGACAGATGTAACGGACCGACAGGTGTAACGGACCGACAAATGTAACGGACCGACAGATGTAACGGACCGACAAATGTAACGGACCGAAAGATGTAACGGACCGACAGATGTAACGGACCGACAGGTGTAACGGACCGACAAATGTAACGGACCGACAGATGTAACGGACCGACAGATGTAACGGACCGACAGGTGTAACGGACCGACAAATGTACGGACCGACAGATGTAACGGACCGACAGATGTACATCGCAAGCTTGGGGTAAACTACAACACAATGCAGCTGCGCCCACTCAACGTCGTTTTAACAGCAGACGTTGAAAAAGAGTAGTCGTCAATGCGCACAGAAGAAGGAGAAAAGAAGAAGAAAAGAAGACGAAGAAGAAGAGGAAGAAAAGAAGACGAAGAAGAATAAGAAGAAGAATAAGAAGAAAAGAGGAAGAAAAGAGGTAGAAGAAAAGTATATTTCGTGTGCCGATCAACTACCTTTCTCACATTCAGACTTCCTATTTGGACTTCCCACAATTTTTTCTTGTTTCATTCAAATATTGGTATATTTTTAATGACTGCATTTCTTATCTCTAAATAAGAACTTAATTTTTAAAAATCCTCTTTGTTTGTTGTCTGTTATTATTTTATGTTATCTGTCTACACTTATCTTGATGTTCTTATCTGTTACTCTATAGGCCTATGTTTGTCTGACAAGGTTTGTGTAAAGCTTTATATGTCTTCGTTGTTATCCCGTCTGGTCCCTCTTAGTCTGTGTCTACAAGTAAAGGCTCCACCATGTCTTACACAGCTGTTTGTCACTGATGCTTTAGTTGGTTCCCGTCTGGTCCCTCTTAGTCTGTGTCTACAAGTAAAGGCTCCACCATGTCTTACACAGCTGTTTGTCGCTGATGCTTTAGTTGGTTCCCGTCTGGTCCCTCTTAGTCTGTGTCTACAAGTAAAGGCTCCACCACGTCTTACACAGCTGTTTGTCACTGATGCTTTAGTTGGTTCTCGTCTGGTCCCTCTTAGTCTGTGTCTACAAGTAAAGGCTCCACCACGTCTTACACAGCTGTTTGTCACTGATGCTTTAGTTGTTCCCGTCTGGTCCCTCTTAGTCTGTGTCTACAAGTAAAGGCTCCACCACGTCTTACACAGCTGTTTGTCACTGATGCTTTAGTTGGTTTGCTTAGATGTCTTTCAAGGAACTAACAAACGCGCATTCTGATTTTTTTATATCTGGGTAGTATAGAGAGACAAAATATAACAAGGAGAACTCTACACCCATTGATATAAAAGAGGAGTAAGACAAGGATGCATCCTATCACCAAGTTTGTTCAATCTATACACTGAGCAAATCTTTAAAAACAGCATAGCGATGCCAGGCCTACAAATTGATAGAAAGATAATCAATAACCTAAGATATGCTGATGATACAGCAAAATAGCAGAAATTCCAAAAGATCTACAACAATTACTTAATGAAATAAACATGACAAACAAAAAATATGGACTAAAACTATGCTCATAAATAAAGAAAATACTCAAAACCCACTAGTGGATATCAAAATAGAAGGAATAGACCTGGAGACAGTTCAGAACTACAACTACCTTGGACATACTATGACCAGTGAAGGAAAATGTACAACTGAAATAAACAAAAGAATAGGAATGGCAAAAAGTAATTTAATGCCATGAAGAACATACTAACATCAAAACAAATAACACCAGGGCTAAAACTAAGAATAGCAAATGTTACATCTTCTCAATATTCCAACAAGTAGTATACAAGGTTCCAATTGTAAATTATTTGGCCCATAAATTAACAAAGATATATAGCGCGGCGCAGTTAACCATAACCTCTCGTGTCGGGGTGTTGACTCTCGTGTCGGTGACCCCGGAAGTGACCTGTTTATGTCTGATGTGTGCTGACTTTGGAATTCTTGATGTACTGGATCGATAGCGATAGGTTAGTAGATTTGTACTACATCAATGAAAAACAATAGCATTAAATATAAAACAGAAATCAAAAGATATATTTTATTCTTTTATTATCTCAGTAGATATATAACATTACACAAATATTTAGTACACTGAGTAAATATGTAGTACAAGAATACCATTTATTTATAGCTATGTAGTTGTGTGTTTGCTGACGTCGTGTGTTATTTAGTTGTTTTTATATGGAGGAAAGCATAACCCGGTGCGCCTTTCCTCGGTATTATCTCTCAACATTAGGACTAGACCTTTCTTCTTCCTCGGTATTATTGGTACTCTCTCTCTCTCCCTCTCCTCATTAGTATCGTTGTTTAACTTTTCATGGCTCTCTTTCTTCTGTATTAGTGGTGCTAATCATCTATTTCTCTCTGAGTAAATATGTAGTACAAGAATACCATTTATTTATAGCTATGTAGTTGTGTGTTTGCTGACGTCGTGTGTTATTTAGTTGTTTTTATATGGAGGAAAGCATAACCCGGTGCGCCTTTCCTCGGTATTATCTCTCAACATTAGGACTAGACCTTTCTTCTTCCTCGGTATTATTGGTACTCTCTCTCTCTCCCTCTCCTCATTAGTATCGTTGTTTAACTTTTCATGGCTCTCTTTCTTCTGTATTAGTGGTGCTAATCATCTATTTCTCTCTCTCCTATCTCCTCATAGACTACTCTCCTTCCATGCCACCCTCCCTCCCTCCTCTCTCTCTCCCTCTTCTAGCGGTCCGTCCTCCCTCGTATCTTTAGCTTCCCTCATAGACTTCCCTCCATTGTAACACTTACTCATTCTCTCCCTTTACGCCTATCATCTCTCTTTCACTCTCCTAGGCTTCTTTCTCTCTTCCTCCTCTCTCCTAGACTTCTTTCTCTTTTCTTCTCTCTCCTATTCCCTCCTAGACATCCCTCCATGGCAACACTTACTCATTCTCGCCTTTTAACCCTATCATCCCCCTTCCTTCTCTTAGACTTCTCTCTCTCTCTCTCCTAGACTTCTCTCCTACCATTTCATCCTCCTCCTCTCTCTCATAACATTCCGCCTTCCACATTATGTTTAGCTTCCCTCCATTGTAACACTTACTCATTCTCTCCATTTATGCCTATTACCTCGCCTTCCTTCTCCTAGACTTCTCTCTCTATCTCTCTCCATCTCCTATCCCCCTCTTAGATATCTCGCCTTCCATGCCATCCTCCCTCCTCTATCTTTCCTTCTCTTAGCGTTCCACCCTCCCTCGTATTTGTAGCTTCCCTCCAATGTAACATTCACACATTCTCTCCATTTATACAGAACATCTTGCCTTCCTTCTCCTAGAGTTCTCTCGACTCTCTCTCTCTCTCTCTCTCTCTCTCTCTCTCTCTCTCCCCTATCCCTTCCTAGACTTCTCGTTTACCATTCCACCCTCTTTTCCTTTTCTGTCCCTCTCCTAGCGTTTCGCCCTCCCTCGTGTTTTTAGCCCCCCCCCCCCCCCCCCATTGTAAGACTGTAGTACAGAATGACAATCACAACAAGACTTAAATTATCTACTTTAAACATGGCTGTATGTAGGTTGTCTAATGTGTCTTGATATATGTATGCAGGTTGTTTAGTGTATCATTATAGCTGTATGCAGGTTGTCTAGTGTGCCATGATGGTTGTATGTAGGTTGTCTAATGTGTCTTGATGGATGTATACAGGGTGTCTAGTGTGTCGTGATGTCTGTAAACAGATTGTCTAGTGTGTCCTGATGTCTCTATGTAGGTTGTCTAGTGTGTCGTGATGGCTGTACGCAGGTTGTCTACTATGACGTGATGGCTGTATGTAGGTTGTCTAGCGTGGCATGATGGTGCGTATTAGTTATAACTACATAGCTATAAATAAATGTTGTTCTTGTACTATATATTTACTCAGCGTACTCAATATTTTTGTAATGTTATATAATATCCGCTGTATGTTATATATCTACTGAGATAATAAAAGAATAAAATATATCTTTTGATTTCTGTTTTATATTTAATGCTATTGTTTTTCATTGATGTAGTACAAATCTATATATTTTAATGCAGTGATCTCTGCAATATGTGCCAATTTGGTACGCAAGGTTTCTGTATTTGAGATTGTGGTTCTGCCCTATGTGCCGTCTTCGGCTCGAAAGGACAATAGAGAGAGAGAGAGAGAGAGAGAGTACAAATCTACTAACCTATCGCTATCGACCCAGTACATCAAGAACTCCAAAGTCAGCACACATCAGACATAAACAGGTCACTTCCGGGGTCACCGACACGGGAGCCAACACCCCGACACGAGAGGTTATGGTTAACTCCCCCTGCGCTCGCGTGTTAGGCGCGCGACGCTATATATCTTTGTTAATTTATGGGCCCAATAATTTTCAAATGGAACCTTGTATACTACTCTTATATGGTGCAGAAACATAGACATTAGACAAGAAAACAGAACAGAGAATTGAAGCCTTTGAAATGTGGATACATAGAAAAATAGGTAGAATTGGATCGAAGGAGAAGAAAACAAACGATGAAGTCTTAAAACAACTAACTAAAAATGAAAAGAGAACTACTAAGCACAATTCAAACAAGACAAATGCAATTTTTGAGCCATGTTAAAAGACACAACAGCCAACTAAAAGTGATCCTGGATGAAAAAATACAAGGTAAAAGAGGCAGAGGCAGATCAAGACTAACATGGACGAGTAACATCAAAAGATGGACAAGTCAATCTGTGACAGCCTGCATCATCAAAGCAAGAGACATAGCAGATTTGCGCTACATGGTAGCCAACCTTCGTTGCGGAGACGGCACTCGATGATAATGCTGAGTATAGAGGTAGATACTATGCAATCCATTTTGACAATCATCATCATCAAGTACCGGGCCTTTTGCGTAGGTGATCATGCCTCTCCACAATTTTCGATCTCGGCAGCTATTTATCATTTCTGTTGTTGACCTTCTGCCAAGCCATTCTCTAAAGCTGTGTGTTATTTTTTTCTCCTTGCTTCCCTCTATCTCTTCGTCCCTCAATTTTTCCAGTTGTTACAATATATTCCAGTTGTTCCCCTCTCATTACATGGCCAAAAAATGATGATTGTTTCTTCCTAATATTGGAAATTAGCTCTCTTTTTGCTTTCACCTCTCTCAGAACATCTTCTTAACTGTTCATGATACTCTCAGCATTCTTCTGTAAAACCACACTTCTACAGACTCCAGTGATTTTCTTGTCTGCTGTCCTATTGTCATTGATTCGCATCCACATGTTAAGACTGGCTCTACGTAACATTTAAGAACTCTTTTTCTTGTTTGTATTGCCAAAAAAGGATTACACAGTATCTTCCTCATTTTTTGTAAAGCTGCTTTTGCCTGAGCCATTCTGCATCTCACCTCTTTTGTACATCTTCCGTCTGAGGTTAACAAAGTTCCCAAATATTTAAATTCATTTACCTGTTTTAATATTGTTCCACTTGTCTTTATTTTGCACTGAGGTGATGTCTTTTTCTTTGCTGTTACCATTACTTCTGTCTTTTTGCTATTAAGGCTGAGTCCTTTATTTTTGCTTTCTTTTACTATAATGTCCAATATTTCTTGTAACTCATTTCACTCTTAGACTGTATCACCAGCATAAAAAAAAGTAAAGTACCCCCGTCACGCCAAGTGGCGTATTGGGAAATATGGTATTAGTGACCCTATATTTTACAGACCTTCAGCACATGATTATTGGGGTAATGTGGTCGGTATTACGCCCGTGCTGCTTTACTTTCCCAGAAAAAAATCCGGTACCCATTTAAGGCTGGGTGAACCCGAAGCCGTCGGTTGGGATCGAACCCTACCCCTTGTCCTTTGTAGTCCCAGTTCACTAACCACTGAGCTATTGCGGCTTCGTATCACCAGCATACCTTAGATTATTTATATTAAGACCTTCAATTGTTATTCCAGGCATGCCCCTTATGGATTTTAAAATAATCTCACTATAAATATTAAACAAATCTGGTGACAGCACACAACCTTGTCTAACGCCCTGTTTTATTTGTTGAAACATTCCCAATTGGTTTCCAGTTCTTATGGCCGCTGTTTGTTGCCAGTACATGTTCTTTATTATTCTTAGATCTTTGCTGTCTAGGTTTATGCTTTCTAAAATGTTGATTATTTCTTGGAGCTTTACTTTGTCAAATGCTTTGGTATAATCTATGAAACATAGGTATAGATCTGTTTTCACCTCTATGGCTCTTTCTACTAAAGATCTTATAATATAAATGGCATTGCTTGTTCCTTTATCTCTAACAAAACCACACTGTTCATCGCTAATTTCTGGACTGATTTTGTTTCGCACTCTTCGCATGATGATTCTTAGTAATATCTTAGTCATATGACTCATAAGGCTTATTGTGCGATGATCATCGCATTCAACCGCACCCGATTTCTTTGGTAGGGCTATGAATATTGATTTGAGCATGTCGTCTGGTATATATCCGCTGTTGTAAATATCATTCAATATTTTTGTTATGATTTCTATTCCAAAATCACCCATGGCTTCAATCTCTTCTTTAGTTATATTATCTGGTCCAGGAGCTTTGCCTGCTTTCATATTGCGCAAGGCGTCTTCCACTTCTTCTCTGAGTATTTCTGGTCCTTCTCCATTATTCTTTATATTTACTTCCGTTCGTTCATCATTATAAAGATCTTTAATGTATTCTGTCCATCGTTCCCTTATGTTTTCTTGATCAATCAACAGCTCTCCTTCCTCTGATCTTAGACATCCAGTTTTTGATTGCGTTTTTCTTCCTGTTAATTCCTCAATTTGTTTGTATATAGCTTTAGCATCTCCTTTTTGTTGCATTCCAATCTCTTTGCATCTCTCTTATAGCCATGCTTCTTTGCATTTTACTACAATTTCTTTATTTAATCTCTTATACTCATCTTTATTTTCTGTATTTTTTCTTCTTGTATCCATTAGCTACAAAATGTCATCTTTCATCCATTTCTTTCTTGAATTTGTCCTCACTGGTGGTATGAACTCTTTTGATGTTTGTTGCATTGACTCTTTTAGCATTTCCCACTGTTCATCGATGCTTTGTATCTTCTTTATTGCATTGTACCGGTTCTGAATTGTGATTTTATATTTTTCTTGCAGCTTCTTGTCTGATTTTAGTAAATCTAAATTTAACTTGATGTTAACTGAGGCTCGTTTTGTTGTTTTTAATTTTACTCTAAGCTTTCCCACAGCTGGTACATGATCACTATTGCAATCTGCCCCTGGTCTAGTTTTCACAGACACCAGACTGTTTCTAAATCTATTGCTTATCATTATATAATCAATTTGATTACGTGCGTTGTCGCCTGGGCTTTTCCATGTCCACAGACGTCTTGGATGTTGCTTAAACCAGGTGTTTCCTATCATCATGTTGTGTGTTCTTGCCCAGTCAATAAGTTTATGTAATTTTGACAATAGAAACAAGAAAAAGAGTTCTTAAATATTATGCAGAGTCAGTCTTAACATAAGGATGTGAATCAAAGATAATAGGACAACAGACAAGAAATCACAGGAATCTGTAGAGATGTGGTTTTGCAGAAGAATGTTGAGAATACCATGGACAGCCAAGAAGAGTAATGAAAACGTTCTGAAAGAGGCCAAAGCAAAATGAGAGCTAATTTCCAATATTAGGAAGAAACAATCATCATTTTTTGGCCATGTAATGAGAGGGGAACAACTGGAATATATTGTAACAACTGGGAAAATTGAGGGACGAAGAGATAGAGGGAAGCAAAGAGAAAAAATAACAGACAGCTTAAGAGAATGGCTTAGCAGAAGGTCAACAACAGAAATGATAACTAATTGTCGAACTCGAAAATTGTGGAGAGACATGATCACCTACGTCAGCAAGCCCGGTACTGGATGATGATGATGATGATGATGATGATGATGATGATGATGATGATGATGATGATGATGATGATGATGATGATGATCATGATCATGATCATGAGTATAGACGTACACTATGGTGGCTGGACCATGTAAGAAGAATGGCAAACAATCGTATTCCCAAACAAAAATTGTATGGCGAACTTGAGGACGGAAATAGACTAAAGGGCAGACCAGTGATGAGATATAAGGATGTTTGTAGGGCTTCCTTGAGGGAATTCTCTATCAGTGAAAGGAACTGGGAAATGTGGCTGCGGGTCGTAGCTACGTGGAGAGCAAACAAACAAAAACGGCACAGCAACTTTCGAGACAGTGCTGATATCAAATTCAGAAGAGAAAAGGCGCAGATGAAAAGAGACAAGGTCAGGTACAGCAAATAAACCTTGTTCGATCTGTGGATGGATCGGTCTGTCCAGGATTGGCAAATTCAGCCACGAGAGAAGATGTTCAGTAAAGCAGCACACAGTATGAGACACTAATGCTTTACCAAACTACTGACTTATCATGATTGCTTGCTACCAACCGTCTGTCGAGTCATGATTGCTTGCTACCAACCGTCTGTCGAGTCATGATTGCTTGCTACATGGGATCTCACTACCCAGAGATGGCTAGACATGGGATCTCACTACCCAGAGATGGATAGACATGGGATCTCACTACCCAGAGATGGCTAGACATGGGATCTCACTACCCAGAGAGGGCTAGACATGGGATCTCACTACCCAGAGATGGCTAGACATGGGATCTCACTACCCAGAGATGGCTAGACATGGGATCTCACTACCCAGAGAGGGCTAGACATGGGATCTCACTACCCAGAGATGGCTAGACATGGGATCTCACTACCCAGAGATGGCTAGACATGGGATCTCACTACCCAGAGATGGCTAGACATGGGATCTCACTACCCAGAGACCATGATAGACTCAAGCCACGAGAACACCACGGATTCAAAGTGAACATTCCCAAAGCTTGTGGCTGGGGATTCGAACCCAGGATCAACCTGAGGCCGACATTGTACCTCTAGATCACGGATATGACTCCGATGATGATGATGATGATGGTGATGATGATGATAATGATGATGATGGTGATGATGATAATGATGATAATAACGGTATTGATTGGGGGGGGGGGGAGTAACTCTTATTAAGCTGAAAGAAATCATTGACCATTCATGGCTGGTGACATCCCCATGTAGCTTGTCCGTTGATGGGCACATGAGCTTTCTCTGTTCATCCTATGTTGGGCATGGTTGTAGCAGATGTTCAGCGGTTATTTTGTCTGCGCCACAGTCACGTCCAACAGAGGTTTCTATCGTGAGGGTATTGAGAAGGTGGAATTAAAACAAACAAGGAACTATCTTGACGACACATAGGACCATCGCTGGTGTATGTTTGGGGGGCTCACGACATGATCAGAGGGATAAAGGCCGCTTGGTCAAACAGTCGCCACGACGTGTGAGATTCAGGATTTTTATTTCACCCCCGATAGAAAAAATCCTTTCTGTCTACCGCGGGTTTCGAACACCGTACGTCGGGGCTTTACAGCCAGCGAATTTCGCCTCACGACAACGCGCTCCTCTGTCAATCAATCAATCAATCAATCAACCAATGAATCAATTATCCAGTAACCTTGTCGATCTTTGTGGCACCATTGACGACATTTTCACAATTTGCTTCCATTCGTCGCAATGTAGAGCAGTTCTCTGTGATACAATAAAACACATTCCTGTCTATTCTCTGATGTTATCCACCCATATTTTATTTTGTTCCCCCTGTCTTTTTTTTTGCCTGATACTGTGCCTTCTTCTTCTTCATTTCAGCTCCTTCTGGAGCATAGGTCTTCAACAAACACTTTTCAAGCCGTTTATCTTCATACCATTCTTTTAAGATCTATCTATCTATCTTTCGTTCGCTCGAAGTATTGTCTATATCAGCAATGTCGTTTCCTGTATGAATTTTACTGTCTTTTGTAATTCTTGCAGTGGCCCATATAGTTTTGTGTGTAGTGTTGTATCTATGGGCCAATGGATTTTCCTCAGTCTACTATATTCAGTGCAGTCTTGAAGTATGTGCAAATGGAAGTATTCTTTTAAGATCATTCCATGTTTTCCCCATCATCTTCATCTTTACTTCCACCTGTCTTCTAAAATAATAGTATGTTCTTCCTCTTTGTCTCTTCCTCTGGGGATTCCAAAAAAGGGCCTGTCTTGTAATACAGTTGGATTTCGCGATACTGTGACTTGCAGACTGGCTTTAATAAAGCGTGTGGACCGTGTGACTTCATCAGAAAGGTGGTAGGTACTTCAATCTGTTGTGGCGTGTTCGAAATATAGAATTCTTTACTTGTTCATTTCTGCAATATTTGGTAAAAAACTCTCTTGACGACACATAGTACCACTGCTGGTGTATGTCGGGTTGGTGGCAGGCATGACTTCTCTAGCCAGAACAAGGCCATTAGTTCGATACCAGACTGATATCGATATGCATGACGAGTATCGAAAGAGCCCAGGTTTATTCGGTGAAGGAGAGAAACTACCTCAGGCACTTTCCTCGGGTCATCGCTATAAATAGATCCAGGCAGGCGAACCCACCACAGTCGCTGTTATCTTAAGCGCGTGTCTCAGCCACGACAAGGGGAGATAAATGTACACACTGATAACAGCACATGCACACACACACACACACCGACTCATCTTCGTGTGTTATGGAATACAGCTTGAAATTTCAGAACACGGCACGTTATTTGATTCCGACTAAAATATGGCATTTTAGTGCTGAGGAGTTATCCAGCCTGCCGACGACGGAGTGTGTCAGCTACAGCGCAGGGGAAAGCTTAAGAGGAACATTCGGAAAAAAACATATTTACGAATGTTGATATTTCGATCGACTCATCTTACAGTGGTTGGGCGTTAAGTCGACGGCATCCTGACAGTCAGGGATTGAGTTCCAAACCCGCGATGATTTGTCTGTTGCTGCTGCTGTTGTTCATGTTGTTGTTATGGATCCAGAAGCCTGTCAGCTCACGCCCTTTAGCCCAATGCCATGTAATGATATCTGCTGGTATCTCCACTTATAGTTCCGTACAAGGTGTTCCAGTGATAAAGTCTTTGAGGAAGTAGAGTTGCTCTGATGTCAGCTTTAGACAGTCAACAAGGAGATGTTCTACTGGAGATAAACAACAATAAATGAATATTATTCTAGAGGGAAACTTTCGAGGCGATAATGCAGCGCCTCATGGGAGGAAGAGGTATGTTTATAGCAACTCTAATTCAACAAATCATGGGAGGAAGAGGTATGTTTATAGCAACTCTAATTCAGCAAATCATGGGAGGAAGAGGTATGTTTATAGCAACTCTACAATTTGTCATTTTTTCTGAATGCTGTAAAACAGACCTCTTCCTCCCATGATTCGCTGATGTTCTACTGTTTCATGTGGGTGTTCACAGAGTGGACATGCTGGAGTTTGGTTTCCTTCTATTGATGTGGGTGTTCACAGAGTGGACATGCTGGAGTTTGGTTTCCTTCTATTGATGTGGGTGTTCACAGAGTGGACATGCTGGAGTTTGGTTTCCTTCTATTGATGTGGGTGTTCACAGAGTGGACATGCTGGAGTTTGGTTTCGTTGTGTTCTATTGATGTGGTTGTCCAGGGGTACATGACTGTGTTGTATTCTATTGATGTGGTTGTCCAAGGGTACATGACTGTGTTGTATTCTATTGATGTGGTTGTCCAAGGGTACATGACTGTGTTGTATTCTATTGATGTGGTTGTCCAAGGGTACATGACTGTGTTGTATTCTATTGATGTGGTTGTCCAAGGGTACATGACTGTGTTGTATTCTATTGATGTGGTTGTCCAAGGGTACATGACTGTGTTGTATTCTATTGATGTGGTTGTCCAGGGGTACATGACTGTGTTATATTCTATTGATGTGGTTGTCCAAGGGTACATGACTGTGTTGTATTCTATTGATGTGGTTGTCCAGGGGTTCATGACTGTGTTGTATTCTATTGATGTGGTTGTCCAGGGGTACATGACTGTGTTGTATTCTATTGATGTGGTTGTCCAAGGGTACATGACTGTGTTGTATTCTATTGATGTGGTTGTCCAGGGGTACATGACTGTGTTATATTCTATTGATGTGGTTGTCCAAGGGTTCATGACTGTGTTGTATTCTATTGATGTGGTTGTCCAGGGGTACATGACTGTGTTGTATTCTATTGATGTGGTTGTCCAAGGGTACATGACTGTGTTGTATTCTATTGATGTGGTTGTCCAGGGGTACATGACTGTGTTATATTCTATTGATGTGGTTGTCCAAGGGTACATGACTGTGTTGTATTCTATTGATGTGGTTGTCCAAGGGTACATGACTGTGTTGTATTCTATTGATGTGGTTGTCCAGGGGTACATGACTGTGTTATATTCTATTGATGTGGTTGTCCAAGGGTACATGACTGTGTTGTATTCTATTGATGTGGTTGTCCAAGGGTACATGACTGTATTGTATTCTATTGATGTGGTTGTCCAAGGGTACATGACTGTGTTGTATTCTATTGATGTGGTTGTCCAGGGGTACATGACTGTGTTGTATTCTATTGATGTGGTTGTCCAAGGGTACATGACTGTGTTGTATTCTATTGATGTGGTTGTCCAGGGGTACATGACTGTGTTGTATTCTATTGATGTGGTTGTCCAAGGGTACATGACTGTGTTGTATTCTATTGATGTGGTTGTCCAAGGGTACATGACTGTATTGTATTCTATTGATGTGGTTGTCCAAGGGTACATGACTGTGTTGTATTCTATTGATGTGGTTGTCCAGGGGTACATGCCTGTGTTGTATTCTATTGAAGTGGTTGTCCAAGGGTACATGACTGTGTTGTATTCTATTGATGTGGTTGTCCAGGGGTACATGACTGTGTTGTATTCTATTGGTGTGGTTGTCCAAGGGTACATGACTGTGTTGTATTCTATTGATGTGGTTGTCCAAGGGTACATGACTGTGTTGTATTCTATTGATGTGGTTGTCCAAGGGTACATGACTGTGTTGTATTCTATTGATGTGGTTGTCCAAGGGTACATGACTGTGTTGTATTCTATTGATGTGGTTGTCCAGGGTACATGACTGTGTTGTATTCTATTGATGTGGTTGTCCAGGGGTACATGACTGTGTTGTATTCTATTGATGTGGTTGTCCAGGGGTACATGACTGTGTTGTATTCTATTGATGTGGTTGTCCAAGGGTACATGACTGTGTTGTATTCTATTGATGTGGTTGTCCAAGGGTTCATGACTGTGTTGTATTCTATTGATGTGGTTGTCCAAGGGTTCATGACTGTGTTGTATTCTATTGATGTGGTTGTCCAAGGGTACATGACTGTGTTGTATTCTATTGATGTGGTTGTCCAAGGGTACATGACTGTGTTGTATTCTATTGATGTGGTTGTCCAAGGGTACATGACTGTGTTGTATTCTATTGATGTGGTTGTCCAAGGGTACATGACTGTGTTGTATTCTATTGATGTGGTTGTCCAAGGGTACATGACTGTGTTGTATTCTATTGATGTGGTTGTCCAAGGGTACATGACTGTGTTGTATTCTATTGATGTGGTTGTCCAAGGGTACATGACTGTGTTGTATTCTATTGATGTGGTTGTCCAAGGGTACATGACTGTGTTGTATTCTATTGATGTGGTTGTCCAAGGGTACATGACTGTGTTGTATTCTATTGATGTGGTTGTCCAAGGGTACATGACTGTGTTGTATTCTATTGATGTGGTTGTCCAAGGGTACATGACTGTGTTGTATTCTATTGATGTGGTTGTCCAAGGGTACATGACTGTGTTGTATTCTATTGATGTGGTTGTCCAAGGGTACATGACTGTGTTGTATTCTATTGATGTGGTTGTCCAAGGGTTCATGACTGTGTTGTATTCTATTGATGTGGTTGTCCAAGGGTACATGACTGTGTTGTATTCTATTGATGTGGTTGTCCAAGGGTACATGACTGTGTTGTATTCTATTGATGTGGTTGTCCAAGGGTACATGACTGTGTTGTATTCTATTGATGTGGTTGTCCAAGGGTACATGACTGTGTTGTATTCTATTGATGTGGTTGTCCAAGGGTACATGACTGTGTTGTATTCTATTGATGTGGTTGTCCAAGGGTACATGACTGTGTTGTATTCTATTGATGTGGTTGTCCAAGGGTACATGACTGTGTTGTATTCTATTGATGTGGTTGTCCAAGGGTACATGACTGTGTTGTATTCTATTGATGTGGTTGTCCAAGGGTACATGACTGTGTTGTATTCTACTGATGTGGTTGTCCAAGGGTACATGACTGTGTTGTATTCTATTGATGTGGTTGTCCAAGGGTACATGACTGTGTTGTATTCTATTGATGTGGTTGTCCAAGGGTACATGACTGTGTTGTATTCTATTGATGTGGTTGTCCAAGGGTTCATGACTGTGTTGTATTCTATTGATGTGGTTGTCCAAGGGTACATGACTGTGTTGTATTCTATTGATGTGGTTGTCCAAGGGTACATGACTGTGTTGTATTCTATTGATGTGGTTGTCCAAGGGTACATGACTGTGTTGTATTCTATTGATGTGGTTGTCCAAGGGTACATGACTGTGTTGTATTCTATTGATGTGGTTGTCCAAGGGTACATGACTGTGTTGTATTCTATTGATGTGGTTGTCCAAGGGTACATGACTGTGTTGTATTCTATTGATGTGGTTGTCCAAGGGTACATGACTGTGTTGTATTCTATTGATGTGGTTGTCCAAGGGTACATGACTGTGTTGTATTCTATTGATGTGGTTGTCCAAGGGTACATGACTGTGCTGTATTCTATTGATGTGGTTGTCCAAGGGTACATGACTGTGCTGTATTCTATTGATGTGGTTGTCCAAGGGTACATGACTGTGCTGTATTCTATTGATGTGGTTGTCCAAGGGTACATGACTGTGCTGTATTCTATTGATGTGGTTGTCCAAGGGTACATGACTGTGTTGTATTCTATTGATGTGGTTGTCCAAGGGTACATGACTGTGTTGTATTCTATTGATGTGGTTGTCCAAGGGTACATGACTGTGTTGTATTCTATTGATGTGGTTGTCCAAGGGTACATGACTGTGTTGTATTCTATTGATGTGGTTGTCCAAGGGTACATGACTGTGTTGTATTCTATTGATGTGGTTGTCCAAGGGTACATGACTGTGTTGTATTCTATTGATGTGGTTGTCCAAGGGTACATGACTGTGTTGTATTCTATTGATGTGGTTGTCCAAGGGTACATGACAGGTTCTCAGTCTGAATATTGAGGTTTGGTCTTGGCGTTTATTTAAAACGATCTCTTCCCATAGTCCTCCCAATCTGTTGGAATTGATGATTTGTTTTGCTGAGTGGTGTTTCTGTTCGAATCCATGGATTTCACTTTACCTGGTCTCTGGGTAGTCCTCTGAGTTAAATACCCCAAACAGGAGGTCCAGTGTGCACTTTGCGCACGTTAAAAACCATTGACAGTTAAAAATCGAAAAGAGTTGGTCAAACACGCTGACAGGGTAAAGAATTTGGAAGCGATACAAATCTGTCTCCTCCACTTTCAAGGTATTCGCTGGTGCTACGGAGTTCAGTATCTGAGTCGACACCATCTTCAGTGCTTTCGCTAGAGTATGGCGGACTTTTGCCAGCGTCTGACGGCCTTTTGGTAACGTGTGGCTGTCTTTCGCTAGCGTGAGGTGGCCTTTTGCTAGCGTGAGGTGGCCTTTTGCTAGCGTGTTGCCTTTTGCTAGCGTGAGGTGGCCTTTTGCTAGCGTGAGGTGGTCTTTTGCTAGCGTGTTGTCTTTTGCTAGCGTGTTGTCTTTTGCTAGCGTGTTGTCTTTTGCTAGCGTGTTGTCTTTTGCTAGCGTGTTGTCTTTTGCTAGCGTCTTTTTTTTTTTTCGTTCGCCATCTTTTACCTCTGACGAAGTCCCTAGAGACTAAGAACAGAATTTGCGAGTTAATCCATTTTCCCTGGCAGCCTTGGGCACAGTTGTCCCTCGCCGCACGGGCAGATAACTCCGACTTCGGAGATACTCATATTTTTTCCGTCGATGACTAATTGACGTCAATTCAAGCCGGGCCTCGCTGCTGAGGCCAGGGGTGGTTGCCGCAGAGAGAAATCATAAATAAAAATCCCAACTGGTGCAGTCAGGATTTAAACCCGCAACCTCTCTGTCTCGAGGCCGGAAGACCAACCAGTCTCCTTGCTGGCGTCTGACGGTCTTTTGCAGGCGTGTGGTTGCAGTATTGGAGTGGTGGGGGGGGGGGGGGGTGATAGAGGTTGACACAATATCGTAGGCGGGTGCTATAGAGCTGGGTCAGAAGTGAGAAAACAAAGATACAACTGTGTGTAGCAGATTTATTACATGGAATATACAGCTACAACCAAGCCCTTAGAAAGCCTTTTAGCATTTACAAGATTTTGGAGCCCGCCTCGGACCCCCGACCCCTTTATATATACTATATATGCTATATACATCATAAGATCTTTAGTAGAAAGAGCCATAGAGGTGAAAACAGATCTATGCCCATGTGTCATAGATTACACCAAGGCATTTGACAAAGTAAAGCACCAAGAAATAATCAACATTTTAGAAAGCATAAACGTAGACAGCAAAGATCTAAGAATAATAAAGAACATGTACTGGCAACAAACAGCGGCCATAAGAACTGGAAACCAATTGGGAATGTTTCAACAAATAAAACAGGGTGTTAGACAAGGTTGTCTGCTGTCACCAGATTTGTTTATATTTATAGTGAGATTATCTTAAAATCCATAAGGGGCATGCCTGGAATAACAATTGGAGGTCATAATATAAATAACCTAAGGTATGCTGATGATACAGTATCGCTAAGAGTGAAAATGAGTTACAAGAAATGTTGGACATTATAGTGAAAGAAAGCAAAAATACAGGACTCAGCCTTAATAGCAAAAAGACAGAAGTAATGGTAACAAAGAAAAAGACATCATCTGAGTGCAATATAAATACAAGTGGAACAATATTAAAACAGGTAAATGAATTTAAATATTTGGGAACTTTGTTAACCTCAGACGGAAGATGTACAAAAGAGGTGAGATGCAGAATGGCTCAGGCAAAAGCAGCTTTCCAGAAAATGAGGAAGATACTGTGCAATCCATTTTTGACAATAGAAACAAGAAAAAGAGTTCTTAAATGTTATGTAGAGCCAGTCTTAACATATGGATGTGAATCACGGACAATAGGACAACAGACAAGAAAATCACTGGAGTCTGTAGAAATGTAGTTTCACAGAAGAATGTTGAGAATACCATAGACAACCAAGAAGAGTAATGAAAATGTTTTGAAAGAGGTCAAAACAAAAAGAGAGCTAATTTTCAATATTAGGAAGAAACAATCATAATTTTTGGCCATGTAATGAGAAGAGAACAACTGGAATATATTGTAACAACTGGGAAAATTGATGGACGAAGAGATAGAGAGAATCAAAGAGAAAAAATACAAGAAAGCTTAAGAGAATGGCTTGGCAAAAGAGATCGAAATTTGTGGAGAGACATTATTACCTACACCAGCAGGCTCGGTACTTGGTGATGAATATATATATATATATATAAGTAATTCAAAATATAAACTGAAATAAACCATAAAACAAAATTGTATTTACCGAAATGAAAAAAAAACTAACAGTAAGATGGAGAATAATAGTTACTTTTGTACACTCCAACTTTTTACAAATATTTGACAAGATTTCTCCTACTTTTTACAAATATTTGACAAGATTTCTCCAACTTTTTACAAATATTTGACAAGATTTCTCCTACTTTTTACAAATATTTGACAAGATTTCTCCTACTTTTTACAAATATTTGACAAAATTTCTCCAACTTTTTACAAATATTTGACAAGATTTCTCCAACTTTTTACAAATATTTGACAAGATTTCTCCAACTTTTTACAAATATTTGACAAGATTTCTCCAACTTTTTACAAATATTTGACAAGATTTCTCCAACTTTTTACAAATATTTGACAAGATTTCTCCAACTTTTTACAAATATTTGACAAGATTTCTCCAACTTTTTACAAATATTTGACAAGATTTCTCCAACTTTTTACAAATATTTGACAAGATTTCTCCAACTTTTTACAAATATTTGACAAGATTTCTCCAACTTTTTAAATTGGAAATTCTTTGATGAGATTCTCAAAACCAATCTTATATAACACCCCAGCTTCTAGTAGAGGTAAGACATCCAGCCTGGCCTGTTGGATCTCATGACTCTTGGTGGATCTTATGACTCTTGGTGCAGGTCTGTACTCACTGACTGTTGGATCTCATGACTCTTGGTGCAGGTCTGTACTCACTGACTGTTGGATCTCATGACTCTTGGTGCAGGTCTGTACTCACTGACTGTTGGATCTCATGACTCTTGGTGCAGGTCTGTACTCACTGACTGTTGGATCTCATGACTCTTGGTGCAGGTCTGTACTCACTGACTGTTGGATCTCATGACTCTTGGTGCAGGTCTGTACTCACTGACTGTTGGATCTCATGACTCTTGGTGCAGGTCTGTACTCACTGACTGTTGGATCTCATGACTCTTGGTGGATCTCATGACTCTTGGTGCAGGTCTGTACTCACTGACTGTTGGATCTCATGACTCTTGGTGGAGGTCTGTACTCACTGACTCTTGGATCTCATGACCCTTGCTGGAGGTCTGTACTCACTGACTGTTGGATCTCATGACTCTTGGTGGATCTCATGACTCTTGGTGGAGGTCTCTACTCACTGACTGTTGGATCTCATGACTCTTGGTGGATCTCATGACTCTTGGTGGAGGTCTCTACTCACTGACTGTTGGATCTCATGACTCTTGGTGGATCTCATGACTCTTGGTGGATCTCATGACTCTTGCTGGAGGTCTGTACTCACTGACTGTTGGATCTCATGACTCTTGGTGGATCTCATAACTCTTGGTGGAGGTCTGTACTCACTGACTGTTGGATCTCATGACTCTTGGTGGATCTCATGACTCTTGGTGGATCTCATGACTCTTGGTGGATCTCATGACTCTTGCTGGACGCCTATACTCACTGACTGTTGGATCTCATGACTCATGGTGGATCTCATAACTCTTGCTGGAGGTCTGTACTCACTGACTGTTGGATCTCATGACTCTTGGTGGATCTCATGACTCTTGCTGGAGGTCTGTACTCACTGACTGTTGGATCTCATGACTCTTGGTGGATCTCATGACTCTTGCTGGAGGTCTGTACTCACTGACTGTTGGATCTCATGACTCTTGGTGGATCTCATGACTCTTGCTGGAGGTCTGTACTCACTGACTGTTGGATCTCATGACTCTTGGTGGATCTCATGACTCTTGCTGGAGGTCTGTACTCACTGACTGTTGGATCTCATGACTCTTGGTGGATCTCATGACTCTTGCTGGAGGTCTGTACTCACTGACTATTCTTGTTATTATTGTTTGTCTCTATGTCATTTTTTCATTTAATATGAGGACCTCTTTGTGGTGCCCCATTTCCTTGATGGCCCAAGCACATACTTATTTTGCTTAATGGTTACTCCAGCACTTAGTACAACGTTTCGGACATAGCCCTACGTCAGAGTTTGCCAAATCTGAACACTGCTGTTGTCGGATGTGTAACGTAGATGATCTGTGAGCTGTCTCGTCTTATTGCTTCATCGTAACAGATCGAATTTGATTCATAAAAAGTAAATAGAAAACTTGAACACAGAAGTAGAAAGACGTAATGTGTACGCTTTGGTCTGGGATTATAATGATTTAATGAAACAAATTTATGAAATAGAATGTAACAAATCTGGCAGGGCTTTCCAAGGTACACTTTCTCCCGCAGATTAGAAGAGAAATGGGAAATAACATTCTTAATCCATTTTCTTATTTTCTCTTATTAATTATTTACCTTATTCTCTATTTACCTTATTTATTATTAACTTCTAAACTATTTACCTATTTACCATTTAATCATCGAACAGCTATCACCACTATTGTCCAACAAAGAAATACCTCTAGAGGGCACTCTATAATACAATCTTTATCCCAAAGTTGTGCTACCAATGCCAGTCTTGGACTCAAGAAGAATAAGAAAAATCACCGAAATAAAATGTGTTAGACGAATAACAGGAAACAGACTGGGAGATAAGATCAGAAGTGAAGAACTGAGAAAAGGGCTATGAATAATTCTCGACATAGAATACATACAGAAACAACAGACGAAATGTTAAGGCCACGTGACAAGAGAGAAAGATCAAACACGAGCTGCCCAATAAACGGTGTGAAAACACAACTCAAAGGTCAACCAACTAAAAAAAAAAAGAAACACTAGGAAACAAAACAGCAGCAGAGGACAACAGAAGAGCAAAAGATGGATTGATGGAATATTAGAAACACTAGAAAACATAACAGCAGGAGAGGACAACAGAAGAGCAAAAGATGGATTGATGGAATATTAGAAACACTAGAAAACATAACAGCAGGAAAGGCCAAAAGAAGAGTAAAAGATGGATTGATGGAATATTAGAAACACTAGGAAACATAACAGCAGGAAAGGCCAAAAGAAGAGCAAAAGATGGATTGATGGAATATTAGAAACACTAGAAAACATAACAGCAGGAGAGGACAACAGAAGAGCAAAAGATGGATTGATGGAATATTAGAAACACTAGAAAACATAACAGCAGCAGAGGACAACAGAAGAGCAAAAGATGGATTGATGGAATATTAGAAACACTAGAAAACATAACAGCAGCAGAGGACAACAGAAGAGCAAAAGATGGATTGATGGAATATTAGAAACACTAGAAAACATAACAGCAGGAGAGGACAACAGAAGAGCAAAAGATGGATTGATGGAATATTAGAAACACTAGAAAACATAACAGCAGGAAAGGCCAAAAGAAGAGTAAAAGATGGATTGATGGAATATTAGAAGCAATAGGAAACATAACAGCAGGAAATGTCAAGAGAAGAGCAAAAGATGGATTGATGGAATATTAGAAACACTAGGAAACATAACAGCACGAGAGGTCAACAGAAGATCAAAAGATAGATTGATGGAATATTAGAAACACTAGGAATCATAACAGCAGGAAAGGTCAAGAGAAGAGCAAAAGATCACAAATTATATCTCCCCTCAACGCTGAAAGGCAAATGAGGAAGGAAAAAAAAAAGATGAATTTAGCTTTTCTTTGCTTGACTTTCCCTCAATTTTGTTCGTTTCTTTAATTAATGTGAATAGATAGACGTCAGCAAAAAATAGTTTGGACACTCGATAAGTAAAAAAAATAAATAAATAAAATAACGAAACGTGAACAAAACGAGCCACCAGCAAATGCAGCAAGAATTGTACTTGTTGTTAGTCGAAGGCCACGGTATCACTGCAAACGAATTAAAATCTATAATTACTCAACCGCCCATGCCAGTGGAATCATCCGAATTAACGTCTAATCTCAGTGAAGAATCCAAACAAATAAGGCAGCTGCAGTCCCCATCATAGCAAATACAGCACACGTAAAAAAACATAAGGCGTAGCGGCATCGAAATTGAACGCAGCTGAACTGCCCTTCGTCATACGATATCATCATTCATCGTCAGCAATCGGAATATTGAAACACGATCCGGATGAAAGACACAGCTCACAGTGTGCACAGAGAACTAAACTCATTATTTGCTGACGTCTATGAGTTAGCTGAGTGGCAGTCTTCCCTAGCATTTGGCTTTTCGTGGCAAGGGGGCTGTGTACTGAGTACGGGTTCGATCCTGCTTTGGCCCCCCCCCCCCTTTTTTTTTTTTTCTTTTCTTTTCTTCTGTTGTTGATTATTTGTCATTTTTTCCCGAGTGCTGTAAACATACCTCTTCCTCTGAACTGATTCGCTGATTATCGCCTCGGAAGTTTCCCTCTATAATAATATTCTGTTATTATTATTTGTCTCCAATAGTCTGTTATTATTATTTGTCTCCAATATTCTGTTATTATTATTTGTCTCCAATATTCTGTTATTATTTGTCTCCAATATTCTGTTGTTATTATTATTTGTCTCCAATATTCTGTTATTATTATTTAGCTCCGGCAGCAGGTCGAAGTTGGAACATGAGGAAACTGCAACAAGGAATAATTTTCAGACAGTTTCTCAACGGTTCTTGCCGTCTATCCACCACCTTGAACGGAAGTCCGCAACAATAATACTAGATCCAAGTGTCGGCACAAAAATGATGGATCGACAGGAAATTATCGACGTCAGGACTAAACAGCAGGAGAAACTAACAGGAGAAACTAACAGGAGAAACTAACAGGAGAAACTAACAGGAGAATTAGCAAACTCTCCCCTCGATGCTGGAAGGCAAATGAGGAAGGAAAGATAACTATTCATTATAGGGAATTGTGAGAACACGGCTTTGTGTTTGTTTACGAACTGTCAAAGTGAAGAGAAATATATGTTACGATGGAAGTGTAAACACCACAACACATAAGACGGGCTCATTGGTACCCAGTCCTTCTCAACAGAGGATACACGTAATTTTTTCTTTCCTTTGTCTTCTCCGTTTTCTTCTTCTTTTCCTCCTTATTTGTGGTTATTCTGTAACACTGAAACGTCATCCTTTGGAGCACTATCATCAGATCACTGGCCAAACGCCCACGTGGAAACCATCTGGTAGAAGAAAACAAGGCAGACCAAGAGAATCGCTACGCAGAGCAATTACTAGGGAAGGTTGAACCATAGGACAAAGAAACAAGCAAGATCTACAAGCAACAAAATCGTCAATCATGGAGAGCTGGGAATTCCTCCCTATAGGCCGTTTTCAACTGGAGAGAAAAATAGGTGAAACTTGGCCTATCAAAGTCCACATTTTTCCTGTTATCATAATGTGCATCATCCGTTGAATCTTTTAAATCACGACGTATGTATGTTGGTTACCCAACACACGTCATAGCCCCTCTTTCAGTCCCCCATCCAAACGTGAGCTAAACTAAATTGACTAAAACTTCTCACAACTGCCTGCATCCTTATACACTGTCTCCAATCACAACGATATGTCAACCTATCTTTCCTGTCAAGCTGTAGTTATCAGGCTAGAGTAACATTGCGTCAATGTGGTAAACTTGTTCATGAACATGGCCCTTCTAGAATGACCAGAACACAGATTGTAAGGGAAGTAATTGGGTTATTTCCCCCATCCACAAAATCATTATTGAAAATAAAAAAGGGAAATAATAAATAATAATCATCATCAAGTTGAACGACTTTAACAGAACGTTACATTCACTACAGCCCGTCTGAAAGTATCTCTGTCTCTAGCCAGATCTCCCACAGAACGTTACATTCACTACAGCCCCTCTGAAAGTATCTCTGTCTCTAGCCAGATCTCCCACAAAACGTTACATTTACTACAGCCCGTCTGAAAGAATCTCTATCTCTAGCCAGATCTCCCACAGAACGTTACATTCACTACAGCCCCTCTGAAAGTATCTCTGTCTCTAGCCAGATCTCCCACAAAACGTTACATTCACTACAGCCCGTCTGAAAGAATCTCTATCTCTAGCCAGATCTCCCACAGAACGTTACATTCACTACAGCCCGTCTGAAAGTATCTCTGTCTCTAGCCAGATCTCCCACAGAACGTTACATTCACTACAGCCCGTCTGAAAGAATCTCTGTCTCTAGCCAGATCTCCCACAGAACGTTACATTCACTACAGCCCGTCTGAAAAAATCTCTGTCTCTAGACAGATCTCTCACAGAACGTTACATTCACTACAGCCCGTCTCAAAGAATCTCTATCTCTAGACAGATCTCCCACAGAACGTTACATTCACTACAGCCCGTCTGAAAGAATCTGTCTCTAGCCAGATCTCCCACAGAACGTTACATTCACCACAGCCCGTCTGAAAGAATCTCTGTCTCTAGCCATATCTCCCACACAACGTTACATTCACCACAGCCCGTCTGAAAGTATCTCTGTCTCTAGCCAGATCTCCCACAGAACATTACATTCACTACAGCCCGTCTGAAAAAATCTCTGTCTCTAGACAGATCTCTCACAGAACGTTACATTCACTACAGCCCGTCTGAAAGTATCTCTGTCTCTAGCCAGATCTCCCACAGAACGTTACATTCACTACAGCCCGTCTGAAAGAATCTCTGTCTCTAGCCAGATCTCCCACAGAACGTTACATTCACTACAGCCCGTCTGAAAAAATCTCTGTCTCTAGACAGATCTCTCACAGAACGTTACATTCACTACAGCCCGTCTCAAAGAATCTCTATCTCTAGACAGATCTCCCACAGAACGTTACATTCACTACAGCCCGTCTGAAAGAATCTGTCTCTAGCCAGATCTCCCACAGAACGTTACATTCACCACAGCCCGTCTGAAAGAATCTCTGTCTCTAGCCAGATCTCCCACACAACGTTACATTCACCACAGCCCGTCTGAAAGTATCTCTGTCTCTAGCCAGATCTCCCACAGAACATTACATTCACTACAGCCCGTCTGAAAAAATCTCTGTCTCTAGACAGATCTCTCACAGAACGTTACATTCACTACAGCCCCTCTGAAAGTATCTCTGTCTCTAGCCAGATCTCCCACAAAACGTTACATTTACTACAGCCCGTCTGAAAGAATCTCTATCTCTAGCCAGATCTCCCACAGAACGTTACATTCACTACAGCCCCTCTGAAAGTATCTCTGTCTCTAGCCAGATCTCCCACAAAACGTTACATTCACTACAGCCCGTCTGAAAGAATCTCTATCTCTAGCCAGATCTCCCACAGAACGTTACATTCACTACAGCCCGTCTGAAAGTATCTCTGTCTCTAGCCAGATCTCCCACAGAAGGTTACATTCACTACAGCCCGTCTGAAAGAATCTCTGTCTCTAGACAGATCTCCCACAGAACGTTACATTCACTACAGCCCGTCTGAAAAAATCTCTGTCTCTAGACAGATCTCTCACAGAACGTTACATTCACTACAGCCCGTCTCAAAGAATCTCTATCTCTAGACAGATCTCCCACAGAACGTTACATTCACTACAGCCCGTCTGAAAGAATCTGTCTCTAGCCAGATCTCCCACAGAACGTTACATTCACCACAGCCCGTCTGAAAGAATCTCTGTCTCTAGCCAGATCTCCCACAGAACGTTACATTCACCACAGCCCGTCTGAAAGTATCTCTGTCTCTAGCCAGATCTCCCACAGAACGTTACATTCACTACAGCCCGTCTGAAAAAATCTCTGTCTCTAGACAGATCTCTCACAGAACGTTACATTCACCACAGCCCGTCTGAAAGAATCTCTGTCTCTAGCCAGATATCTCACAGAACGTTACATTCACCACAGCCCGTCTGAAAGAATCTCTGTCTCTAGCCAGATCTCTCACAGAACGTTACATTCACCACAGCCCGTCTGAAAGAATCTCTATCTCTAGACAGATCTCCCACAGAACGTTACATTCACTACAGCCCGTCTCAAAGAATCTCTGTCTCTAGACAGATCTCTCACAGAACGTTACATTCACTACAGCCCGTCTCAAAGAATCTCTATCTCTAGACAGATCTCCCACAGAACGTTACATTCACTACAGCCCGTCTGAAAGAATCTCTGTCTCTAGCCAGATCTCCCACAGAACGTTACATTCACTACAGCCCGTCTGAAAGAATCTCTGTCTCTAGCCACACAACGTTACATTCACCACAGCCCGTCTGAAAGTATCTCTGTCTCTAGCCAGATCTCCCACAGAACATTACATTCACTACAGCCCGTCTGAAAAAATCTCTGTCTCTAGACAGATCTCCCACAGAACGTTACATTCACTACAGCCCGTCTGAAAGTATCTCTGTCTCTAGCCAGATCTCCCACAGAACGTTACATTCACTACAGCCCGTCTGAAAGAATCTCTGTCTCTAGCCAGATCTCCCACAGAACGTTACATTCACTACAGCCCGTCTGAAAAAATCTCTGTCTCTAGACAGATCTCTCACAGAACGTTACATTCACTACAGCCCGTCTCAAAGAATCTCTATCTCTAGACAGATCTCCCACAGAACGTTACATTCACTACAGCCCGTCTGAAAGAATCTCTGTCTCTAGCCAGATCTCCCACAGAACGTTACATTCACCACAGCCCGTCTGAAAGAATCTCTGTCTCTAGCCAGATCTCCCACAGAACGTTACATTCACCACAGCCCGTCTGAAAGAATCTCTGTCTCTAGCTAGATCTCCCACAGAACGTTACATTCACTACAGCCCGTCTGAAAGAATCTCTGTCTCTAGCCAGATCTCCCACAGAACGTTACATTCACCACAGCCCGTCTGAAAGAATCTCTGTCTCTAGCCAGATCTCCCACAGAACGTTACATTCACTACAGCCCGTCTGAAAGAACCTCTGTCTCTAGCTAGATCTCCCACTTCATCTGTTGTCATGTTCAAGTTCTCCTTTGTGTCTTAAAACCACCTTCTACTTGGTCTGCTCTCTTTTTCATCCCATGACCCTTGGGGACGTTGGGCCGCCACTGCCAACCTTCTCTATTTATCTCTATATTTAGTCTTCTTTGAGACTCTGCAATGTCGAAGTCTGTCCATTCTTTGATGTTATCTTCCCATCTCCTTTTCTCGGTTGCCTACAGAAAGGTCTTTGCCAGGCCAAACGATCGAGACACGTGACCAAACCATTTCATGTTGTGTTACTTCACAATAGTCAAAGAGCATCCTGTACTCCCATTGCTTGTAGTATACTTGTGTGAACTTTTCCATTTGTGATATAATCTTAAGTAAAAGATGTTCAAAACCTTACGATAACATTTGTGATACGATCTAAGTAAGAGATATCCAAAAACTTAAGATAACATTTGTGATATGATCTAAGTAAGAGATATCCAAAACCATAGCAATAACATTCCATCTTCATATCTTGTATCTTCTTCAACATCCCCGCTGTAAGGGTCTATCTATATTTAGCAAGCAATGAGGGTCCCTTCTGCGCATTTGTGGTTTTTCTCAATAAAAGATCTCCTTTCTATGATGACGTTCTTCCTCCTGAGTAAATCGTTTTCAAGTAACAGTATCATCATCATCATGTGCCATACCGGTTGGCATAGGTGATCATGCCCTTCGATAATTCTCCGTACTCAATGCATCGTATCAAGCGACTCTTTACAATTTGAAATAGTCATTTGTGTAGTCGAGTAGGGTGTGTACGGATGACCTTGTCAAAGGAAGTGACCGATGCATTTTGGGAAATGTTGACAAGTGGTGGAGCTGATATGGGGTGCTTCTGAATATATCGTAACTGGTTCTGTGGATGTTATTATGGATCCAGAACATCCCTACGCCCTTCGGCCCAATGCCATGTAATGTTATCTGCAGGTATTTCTGAGTTCCCTTGTAGTTCCGTACAAGGTGTTGCATTAATCAGGTCTTTGAGGAAGTAGAGTTGCTCTGATGTCAGCTTTAGACAGTCAACAAGGTGATGATCTACTGTTTCATGTGGGTGTTCACAGAGTGGACATGCTGGAGTTTGGTTTTGTTGTATTCTATTGATGTGGTTGTTTAGTGGTACATGACTGTCGTTGTATTCTATTGATGTGGTTGTTCAGTGGTACATGACTGTCGTTGTATTCTATTGATGTGGTTGTTCAGTGGTACATGACTGTCGTTGTATTCTATTGATGTGGTTGTTCAGTGGTACATGACTGTCGTTGTATTCTAACGATGTGGTTGTTCAATGGTACATGACTGTCGTTGTGTTCTAACGATGTGGTTGTTCAATGGTACATGACTGTCGTTGTATTCTAACGATGTGGTTGTTCAATGGTACATGACTGTCGTTGTGTTCTAACGTTGTGGTTGTTCAATGGTACATGACTGTCGTTGTATTCTAACGATGTGGTTGTTCAATGGTACATACCAGTTCCATGGATAGGATAGTGTAGAAAAGACTCATTGCTGCATGGCACAAAGCTATCTAGTATCTACTTTCCCTCTATTTTGCCAGATGCAACAAGTATTCCAAATTGCTTCTTCTCATGATGTGCCCGAAAATTGTTGATTGTTTCTTTCTGATGGTTTTGTTTAGCAGCTCTCTCCAACTTTCAACTCCGATTGCTGTTGTGTGTCCTGGACTCTGCTCTTCATCCAATAAAAAAAAATACAAATATTGTACAAATAAAAGTCACACTGTACGTGTGGTTTACTCCCAGCATAAACACAGTATAACAACAACTTTAAATCACAAGTTTATCTTTTTCAATGAAAATTTTATTTTTCATTTTGTAAGAGGTAAAATACTCAACAATTGGACAATAAATACAAGCTGACATAAAACATGTCAAATCAACAATTGGAAAGATCAAACTGGCATAATGGGTTGAATGAAGCAGCTTTCACACTTTCTATACCTGGCATACAACACAGTGTGTCCCACTTGAAGATAGTGTCCTCCTGTCCCACATACATAAACCCACACAAAAGTCCCACGACAAATTGATATGTCCTACATGAGTGTGTATAATGGAGGATGATCACGTATCCTCTCATGTACACAACTATTCTATTCATGAAATCAGTTTCATTGAGTCAGGGCATCCCCATATCCGCTCCACCGTCCATCTCAGTATTTCTCGAAGCGTGTACAGACTGACTGTTCCTGTAAGGTGTTGAGTGTAGATACATCTGCTTTGCCCCCACTCAGCACTCTGGATCGAACAGAACCCTTTTTCACCTTTACACTCTCCATATATACATCATTGTCCTACCCATTCTGCTCTTCCCTTAAGGAACGAAGAACAGACTTGGCAATGTCCTCTTTGTCCAGAGTCAAGCCACACTCAGTGCCAGCGAGCGGATCGGCTATTTCATTGCCATACACCCAGGTTAACAGAACAGAAAATTTAAGCCTTTGAAATGTGGATATATAGAAAAATAGGTAGAATTGGATGGAAGGAAAAGAAAACAAATGATGAAGTATTAAAACAACTAAAAATGAAAAGAGAACTACTAGGCACAATTCAAACAAGACAAATGCGATTTTTGGGCCATGTTAAAAGACACAACAGCCTACTAAAAGTAATCCTGGAGGGGAAAATACAAGGTAAAAGAGGCAGACCAAGACTAACATGGACGTGTAACATCAAAAGATGGACAAATCAATCTATGACAATCTGCACCATCAAAGCAAGAGACAGAGCAGAATGGCGCTCCATGGTAGCCAACCTTCATTGCGGAGATGGCACTCGATGATGATGACGCCCAGGTTAACACGCTCACCATCCTAGATAGAGCTATCCAAGAGCTGCATTAACTCCTGTCATAGAAACTGTCTGTCAATCTTCTGTAGCATACTTTGAGGGTCTGTCACCAAGACTGTGATCCATGTTGTGTAACCTGCCATGTTATCACTGCTGTTGATGCTTCTTTCTCCATTCTCATGCTGGACACAATGCTACAAATCAACACAACACAACTACTCACTTTTGATGACTGCATGAAGCAGGCACACCACTACCACACTCATTTCAGCCCATCGTTTCATCCTGAGGTGTTGCCATACTTCCTTTCTCTTGGGCTACAGAGTAAAGTGTTAAAATGTCAACGCTATTCTTAGTATTTGTTACTAAAATTAGAGAACATCTGAGCTACTTACAAGTGGGACACACCAAAAGTAAAATACATTCATAAAATGTTGCCAGATTTCAAGCTAAAGTAACAATGAAAATAAAAGCATAAGCTGCATAGAGCTGCTCATCAAGAGTTATATAGACCAGTGAGTTAATCAACAGAAAAACAACATACCAATGTCACCTAGAGAAGTGCACTTGATCTCTCTCCATGTTGATCAAGAGGTATATAGACCAGTGAGTTAATCAACAGAAAAACAACATACCAATGTCACACAGAGAAGTGCACTTGATCTCTCTCCATGTTGAACAAGAGGTATATAGACCAGTGAGTTAATCAACAGAAAAACAACATACCAATGTCACCCAGAGAAGTGCACTTGATCTCTCTCCATGTTGAGCAAGAGGTATATAGACCAGTGAGTTAATCAACAGAAAAACAACATACCAATGTCAACAAGAGAAGTGCACTTGATCTCTCTCCATGTTGAGGCAGGAGCCACATGTTGCCTGTAGATAAAACACCAATCTCACAGGATCTACTCCCAACTTGTGTTTCACTTGGCCAGACCAAAGGTAAAATGCCTGATAGCAAGAGCTGGAAGTGGTCAGAGACTCATAGCTGATGGCTTGTATTAGGATCAGTGAACCATCCAGACCCAACTCTACCTCTTTGTGGTGCCTCTAGAAACTAACCAATCAGTGAAACCTGACCAAGCAAGTAGGGATTGAAGACGGAAGGCAGCTCAGTATCAACAAATGTAGAGCTGAAGTTGGATGTGTTGGGATGAAGTTGGATGTGTTGGGATGAAGTCGGATGTGTTGGGATGAAGTTGGATGTGTTGGGATGAAAGGTGCATGAACACAACCATACATACTTGGCGTCCTTTTAAAGATGGATAATGAAGCACTCCTTGTGACTATTACTGCAAGCTCCAGAAGAATGTGTTATCTGTACATGAGTCTAGCAGGTCATTTCTTCCTATCTGTACATGAGTCTAGCAGGTAATTTCTTCCTATCTGTACATGAGTCTAGCAGGTCATTTCTTCTTGCTTCCTTTGCTTCGCCCGTGCGCTGCCGGGGCCCGAAAGGGAAGTAAAGAATAGCGGCGCTGTACCCTACCAGGCATGTTCGTAAGAGGCGAGAAAGGAGGGTTAGGCATGGGACTGGCTATCCCATACTGTAAAAAAATAAGCCGAAAAAACTTCACAAACATGAACAAGTCAAAGAAAGATAAAGTAAATCCGTCAACCAGGAAAGAGAAGGGCTCTCTGTCTAAGAGACGTATGACGCAATCCGGAGAAAGCCATAAGGAGTCCGGGTTGCCGACTCACCCTTTGTCTACCAGGAAATCATCCAGAATTGGCACCTGGAATGTTCGTACCCTTAACGAACAGGGAAAAGCGGCACAAGTGGCAGCAGAAATGAACAACTACAAGATAGATATTCTGGGAATGTGTGAAACAAGATGGCTGGGAGCGGAGAGAATAAAATTGAATACAGGGGAGATGATTTTATCATCAGGACACCAGGAACCAGGAGCACAACATAGCGAAGGGGTAGCTATAATGCTATCAAAGAATGCACAGAAGACACTAATAGAATGGGAGGCAGTGGGACCAAGACTGGTGAGAGCAACATTTAGAACAACCAAAAACAAAATAAAATTACACATTATACAATGCTATGCACCAACCAACGATAAAGATGACTCAGTTAAAGATGATTTTTATAAACAGCTACAATGCCAGATGGATGCAAGACGAGCCAAGGATATTATAATCTTGATGGGAGACCTAAATGCTAAGGTAGGATCAGACAACAGAGGCTTTGAAGAGATTATGGGAAAACATGGACTTGGAGATATAAACGAGAATGGAGAGATATTTGTGAATTTCTGCGCCCTTAATCAAATGAGCCTAGGAGGAACAATATTCCAACATAAAAGAATACACAAAGCTACATGGGTGTCACCAGATCATAGAACGGAAAATCAAATTGATCACATATGTATTAATAATAAGTTTAAGTCATCCTTACAGGATGTAAAAGTATATAGAGGGGCAGATATAGCTTCTGATCATCATCTTCTGTTAGCCAAACTTAAAATTAAATTAAAAAGGTATACTACAACGAATAAGGGCAGAACGTATTTCAATGTAGGGTTTCTTAAAGAACAAGGAATTAAAGATAAATTCGCAGTCACAATATCAAACAAATACCAAGTCCTCCAACAACTAGAAAATACAATAAATATAGAAGATCATTGGAAACAGGTAAAAAATATATGGAAAGAGACATGCGAAGAAACACTGGGGAAAAGAGAACGCCAGAATAAGGCATGGATGACAGCAGAGACCCTGGATAAAATTAAAGAAAGAAAGAACAAGAAAGCAGACATAAATAAAAGCAAAACAAGAAGTAATAAAGCCAAGACACAGGAAGCTTACACAGAGGTGAACAAAGAAGTGAGAAGATGCATTAAAAGGGATAAGAGGAAATATATAGATGAATTAGCTAAAGAGGCAGAAGAAGCAGCAAATAAAGGGAATATGAAAGAACTGTACAACAGCACAAAGAAATTAGGTGGAAAATACAAACAGATCAACGCCTTTATCAAAGATAAGAAAGGAAATCTGCTTAGTAATATAAAGGAACAAATGGAGAGATGGAAGGAGCACTTTGAAGAACTTTTGAACAGACCTGGCTCAAATAATCCTCCAGATATACTACCAGCAGAAGAAGAATTACACGTTAACTGCGGAAAACCAAGCAAAGAAGAAATAATGAAAGCCATCAAACTGTTAAAAGATGGTAAAGCCACAGGACCAGATGAAATTCCTTCGGAAGCCATCAAAGCAGATATTATCACCTCTACCAAGATGTTACATAATCTATTGGATAAAATTTGGGAGAGGGAAGAAATACCTAAAGACTGGAGAGAAGGTTATATGATCAAACTACCAAAGAAAGGAAGTTTACAGGAGTGCACAAATTATAGGGGAATTATGCTACTATCAGTGCCAGGAAAAATATTAGGCAGAATCATTCTGGAGAGACTAAAAGAGGCTATAGAGAAACACTTGAGAGATGAACAAGCAGGTTTTAGGAAGAACAGATCATGTGCTGATCAAATAACTACTCTACGTATAATAGTTGAACAAAGTTTAGAACTAAAATCCCCACTTTATATTGGATTCATAGATTACGAAAAGGCATTTGATAGTTTAGACAGAAGAATGCTTTGGAAGTTGCTGAGTCATTATGGAATCCCCATAAAGTTTATTAACCTGATAAAAACAATGTATGAAGGAACAAAATGTAGTGTGGTGCATGAAGGACAGCTTACAGAAGCATTTGAAATAAGAACAGGAGTAAGGCAAGGATGCCTTCTGTCTCCATTTCTCTTTCTACTGGCCATAGATTGGATTATGAAAATAACTCAAAACAACAGAAATGGGATCCAGTGGTCACTGACCAAACAACTTGATGATTTAGACTTTGCTGATGACATAGCTCTCCTATCACACAGCCACCAACAGATGCAAGATAAAATGAGTATATTAGATGAGAGATCACAACAGCTAGGACTAAAGATTAATAGAGATAAGACCAACATAATGAGAATTAATGCAGTTGGCAATAACCAAATAAAACTAGGAGAAATACCTCTACTAGACGTACAATCTTATATATATCTGGGCAGTAATATAGATAAAGAGGGAGGAACAGAAAACGATACCAAAATAAGGATATCAAAAGCAAGAGGAGCTTTCATTGCACTGGGAAACATGGAAATCCAAAGAAATTAGGCTAAATACAAAAATACAAATTTTCAACTCCAATGTTAAGTCGGTTCTATTATATGGCTGTGAAACATGGAGAATAACAAAATTGACAATCACGAAGGTACAGACTTTCATTAATGGATGCTTGCGCAGAATAAAGGGATGGAAATGGCAGGACAAAGTCACAAACGTGGAATTATGGAAATGTACCGGTCAAATACCAGTGGATAAAGAAATACAGCGAAGACGATGGCGATGGATAGGACACACACTACGGAAACCAACTGAGAGTATTACACAACAGGCTCTTTTTTGGAATCCCCAGGGGAAAAGACAAAGAGGAAGACCAAGGAATTCTTGGAGAAGACAGATTGAAGCAGAGATGAAGATGATGGGGAAGACATGGAATGATCTTAAAAGAATTGCAAAAAAACAGAACGACTTGGAAAGTGTTTGTTGAAGACCTATGCTCCACTGGGAGCTAAAAGGTAGAAGAAGAAGAATGTCAACAAGAGAAGTGCACTTGATCTCTCTCCATGTTGAGGCAGGAGCCACATGTTGCCTGTAGATAAAACACCAATCTCACAGGATCTACTCCCAACTTGTGTTTCACTTGGCCAGACCAAAGGTAAAATGCCTGATAGCAAGAGCTGGAAGTGGTCAGAGACTCATAGCTGATGGCTTGTATTAGGATCAGTGAACCATCCAGACCCAACTCTACCTCTTTGTGGTGCCTCTAGAAACTAACCAATCAGTGAAACCTGACCAAGCAAGTAGGGATTGAAGACGGAAGGCAGCTCAGTATCAACAAATGTAGAGCTGAAGTTGGATGTGTTGGGATGAAGTTGGATGTGTTGGGATGAAGTCGGATGTGTTGGGATGAAGTTGGATGTGTTGGGATGAAAGGTGCATGAACACAACCATACATACTTGGCGTCCTTTTAAAGATGGATAATGAAGCACTCCTTGTGACTATTACTGCAAGCTCCAGAAGAATGTGTTATCTGTACATGAGTCTAGCAGGTCATTTCTTCCTATCTGTACATGAGTCTAGCAGGTCATTTCTTCCTATCTGTACATGAGTCTAGCAGGTCATTTCTTCTTGCTTCCTTTGGTTTTGTCTTCTCCTTCCTAGGTACAACTGCTGACTCTTTGTTCTAGCTAAGTTAGACCACAGCTACAAGGGATACAAGTTGAGAAAACTACATTTGTGCAGCGCATGTGGCATGCCAAGATTGGCAATGAGAAGCATCTAGTCCTGAGGAGGTCCAGTCATATAAGTAGGCAAGGATAACCACATTAGAAGTAGGCAAGGATAACCACATTAGAAGTAGGCAAGGATAACTACATTAGAAGTAGGCAAGGATAACTACGTTAGAAGTAGGCAAGGATAACTACATTAGAAGTAGGCAAGGATAACTACGTTAGAAGTAGGCAAGATAACTACGTTAGAAGTAGGCAAGGATAACTACGTTAGAAGTAGGCAAGGATAACATTATAAGTAGGCAAGGATAACCACATTAGAACTAGGCAAGGATAACCACATTAGAACTAGGCAAGGATAACCACATTAGAAGTAGGCAAGGATAACCACATTAGAAGTAGGCAAGGATAACCACATTAGAAGTAGGCAAGGGTAACCACATTAGAAGTAGGCAAGGATAACTACATTAGAAGTAGACAAGGATAACTACATTAGAAGTAGGCAAGGATAACTACATTAGAAGTAGGCAAGGATAACTACATTAGAAGTAGGCAAGGATAACTACATTAGAAGTAGGCAAGGATAACTACATTAGAAGTAGGCAAGGATAACTACATTAGAAGTAGGCAAGGATAAATACATTAGCATCTGTTCTTCAGGCAGATATTCCTCAACCTCAGAAGTAATTTCATTTTTGTTTATCTTTGAGAGTTTCATACTTTGTGTAAACCAGGGACCTTCTTGTCTGACATCTTACATGTAGACCACCAACTGTCACAATGTCCGAGCATTTTCTTTCTATTCAGAGAATCAAACATCACTGCTATTTCTCTGAAACTGGCAGCAAGTACAAGACTGCACCATCTACAATAGCCACACAAACTGGCCTACAGAAGTCAGCCATCATGACAGACTATGGAGAAACCAGAAAAGTCTTCAAAGGCACTTTCAATATTGTGGTGGTTGCTGTCTGGATCTACAGTAAAAGTTGATCAATGAAGAAGTAGCAGCAATAAGTTGTCTTTCTATCCATCATCTTTCTGAGCTGAAGAAATTGTTGTCTGTCTATCGAATGTCTTTCCTAGCCAAAGACAGCATACAGGTCAGAAATTGTTGTCTGTCTATCGAATGTCTTTCCTAGCCAAAGACAGCATACAGGTCAGAAATTGTTGTCTGTCTATCGAATGTCTTTCCTAGCCAAAGACAGCATACAGGTCAGAAATTGTTGTCTGTCTATCGAATGTCTTTCCTAGCCAAAGACAGCATACAGGCCAGAAATTGTTGTCTGTCTATCGAATGTCTTTCCTAGCCAAAGACAGCATACAGGCCAGAAATTGTTGTCTGTCTATCGAATGTCTTTCCTAGCCAAAGACAGCATACAGGTCAGAAATTGTTGTCTGTCTATCGAATGTCTTTCCTAGCCAAAGACAGCATACAGGTCAGAAATTGTTGTCTGTCTATCGAATGTCTTTCCTAGCCAAAGACAGCACACAGGTCAGAAATTGTTGTCTGTCTATCGAATGTCTTTCCTAGCCAAAGACAGCATACAGGTCAGAAATTGTTGTCTGTCTATCGAATGTCTTTCCTAGCCAAAGACAGCACACAGGCCAGAAATTGTTGTCTGTCTATCGAATGTCTTTCCTAGCCAAAGACAGCACACAGGTCAGAAATTGTTGTCTGTCTATCGAATGTCTTTCCTAGCCAAAGACAGCATACAGGTCAGAAATTGTTGTCTGTCTATCGAATGTCTTTCCTAGCCAAAGACAGCATACAGGTCAGAAATTGTTGTCTGTCTATCGAATGTCTTTCCTAGCCAAAGACAGCATACAGGCCAGAAATTGTTGTCTGTCTATCGAATGTCTTTCCTAGCCAAAGACAGCACACAGGCCAGAAATTGTTGTCTGTCTATCGAATGTCTTTCCTAGCCAAAGACAGCATACAGGCCAGAAGTTGTTGTCTGTCTATCGAATGTCTTTCCTAGCCAAAGACAGCATACAGGTCAGAAATTGTTGTCTGTCTATCGAATGTCTTTCCTAGCCAAAGACAGCATACAGGTCAGAAATTGTTGTCTGTCTATCGAATGTCTTTCCTAGCCAAAGACAGCACACAGGCCAGAAATTGTTGTCTGTCTATCGAATGTCTTTCCTAGCCAAAGACAGCACACAGGCCAGAAATTGTTGTCTGTCTATCGAATGTCTTTCCTAGCCAAAGACAGCACACAGGTCAGAAATTGTTGTCTGTCTATCGAATGTCTTTCCTAGCCAAAGACAGCACACAGGCCAGAAATTGTTGTCTGTCTATCGAATGTCTTTCCTAGCCAAAGACAGCACACAGGTCAGAAATTGTTGTCTGTCTATCGAATGTCTTTCCTAGCCAAAGACAGCATACAGGTCAGAAATTGTTGTCTGTCTATCGAATGTCTTTCCTAGCCAAAGACAGCATACAGGTCAGAAATTGTTGTCTGTCTATCGAATGTCTTTCCTAGCCAAAGACAGCACACAGGTCAGAAATTGTTGTCTGTCTATCGAATGTCTTTCCTAGCCAAAGACAGCATACAGGTCAGAAATTGTTGTCTGTCTATCGAATGTCTTTCCTAGCCAAAGACAGCACACAGGTCAGAAATTGTTGTCTGTCTATCGAATGTCTTTCCTAGCCAAAGACAGCATACAGGTCAGAAATTGTTGTCTGTCTATCGAATGTCTTTCCTAGCCAAAGACAGCACACAGGTCAGAAATTGTTGTCTGTCTATCGAATGTCTTTCCTAGCCAAAGACAGCACACAGGCCAGAAATTGTTGTCTGTCTATCGAATGTCTTTCCTAGCCAAAGACAGCACACAGGCCAGAAATTGTTGTCTGTCTATCGAATGTCTTTCCTAGCCAAAGACAGCACACAGGCCAGAAATTGTTGTCTGTCTATCGAATGTCTTTCCTAGCCAAAGACAGCACACAGGCCAGAAATTGTTGTCTGTCTATCGAATGTCTTTCCTAGCTAATGACAGCACACAGGCCAGAAATTGTTGTCTGTCTATCGAATGTCTTTCCTAGCCAAAGACAGCACACAGGCCAGAAATTGTTGTCTGTCTATCGAATGTCTTTCCTAGCCAAAGACAGCACACAGGGCATAAATTCTACACTCCCTATATCTGACGACAATCTTTTTGATCAAGTGTCAGACCCAGCACAGGAGCTGCATTGTGCTGCGACACACCTCTGTTCTGGACAAACCTCTCAAACTCAACAAGGGAGCTGATGCCTGCTGTTGTTGCCTTTCACCTCAATTTCCTTTTTACTGTTTCTCGTTTACCCTCTGGTTCCCATTTGGGAGCCCTATATTAGAAAATAAATGTTTTTCATGTCTAACAACACAAAGTCTTCTTATAACTCCCTGGACCATATCCTCGTTACCGGGCTTCATTACAGCCAGCTCATGTTGTCTCCATGGCATAACTAGTCTAACATAGATTTGAAGATGGTAGTCATTGGTTCCAGCAAAATAAGAGAAAGTTGTTTAGGGCATCAATACCTATTACTACTACGAAACTTTTTTATACATTTTATATATGATTATATTCATTCCAACATTGTGCTATCAATGCTAAACAGGGACACTTACGACTAAGCATAAAAGAAAGCTTGTCACTACAGAGATGAGAAAACCACTTGGAGTAACCAGAAAAGACAGAATCAGAAATGATACTGTAGGAGAAAGGGGAGGCATTGAGCCAATCCTAAGTTACATACAGAAACAACATATAAACTGGTTTGTCCTTCTAGAAAGAAAGTTATGTAACCTTACCACACAGAGCATATATTAAATGAGGAGAAGGGAGAAGAGAAAGAGGTAGACCTAGAGTAAGATGCACAGACAACATCAAAAAGAAACACTACAACATCAGTTGCTGCCAAATGGGTGAGATCCAAAACTATGTATCTCCTTGACAGCCGAATGGGTACAAGAGGAAGTGAAGAAAAGAAAGTTGAGAGTAGGTCAATTAGCGGGCTCTAGTGAACGTAACACTCGGAGTGAGCTCCTCTTTGAAGGTCACCAGGCTTCAATAACAAGGAGATCAGAAGCAGGATAACAAAGGCAACAGCAAATTGTAAAAACCTGGACAGAATACTCAAAGAACAAATAGTAAACAGGAAAACTAAACTTTGAATATTCAACTCAAACTTATTATCAACCCTTACCTACGCTTGTGAAAGCTGGAAAACAACAATATAGATCAGTGGTGGCCAACTTGAGGTTGCCCGAGGGCCGGATTAAAGCCAAGGCCAAGACCCGCGGGCCACACTTAAGAATATCGTCAAAAATGACAGTAGGGACCTATGCGATATAGTAATATATAAATAATGCTTGCACTTTGACTACATATTTGATTTGTAACAAATCCATTAATTATTCATTTTAAAATTACCTTTAATGTCTCAGTGCGACGATTGTGACTTGTCACAGCTTTCCACCAGAGATTTGAAGTCCACTTCCATTTTTGACGTGGCGATTCGGAGAGTATGGGACAATGTCGAATCGGTCATTCTGTTCCTGGTCTTAGATTTAATTAACTTCATGGAAGAGAATGTTGTCTCGCAGAGATATGTGCTGCCGAATATAGAGCACATCTTTAGTGCCCATTTTCTCAGACACGGGTAACGTTCATTTGGTAGCAATTTCCAGAAGTCAGCTCCTAATGCCTTTACAGTACTGAGGAAGGGGTCACACTGAAGGTCACACAACTCTAGTTGAAGATCTGATGGCTGGCACTCCACTGTGCACTTAATTGGGTTATTAAAAAGTTCCGTTTGCGGACGAAACATTTCAAAATCTTGAAATCGTCGATCAAATTCACAAATCAAATGTTCAATGTCAGCTGCGTACTTACTGAAGTTTGCACTTTCTATCTCTGACAACAACTGCTTACAACTTGAAAAATGGAACAGATCATTTTTTTGCAAAGAAAGTCTAAATAGATTCAGCTTCTTTTTAAAACCATCAACATATCCCATCAATTGAAAAATGGTTTGCTTTTCCCCTTGTAGCTGCAAATTCAATATGTTCAAATGTTGTGTGATGTCTGTGAGATATGCCAGATTATGAAGGAAATTAATGTCTTTGAGTGCATGTTGAAGATCAATGGAGCATGGTAAGTTCTCTCGCAGGAAGTCATAAATGTCATTCTTCAGTTCAAAAAATATTATTAAACATTTCCCTCGACTAAGCCATCTTACTTCTGTATAAAGCAGGAGATCACCGTAGCTAGAATCTACTTCCTCTAAAAATGATAAAAACTTCCTGTGATTTAAAGACTGGTGTCCTCCTCTTATCAAATTTGTTATTTTCACAACAGTAGACATGGTGTCTTTTAGATTTATGGACTTTGCACAAAGGGCCTCTTGATGAATTATGCAATGCAATGTAGGTACGTTAATTTTGTTTTGCTTTAGAAGTCCAACAAAACCAGTATTTGAACCAATAAAAGCTTTGCAACCATCAGTACACACTGCCAAAGACAACTTTCCAAAACCACCTACTTCATCTACGGCACTATGAACTGCAGAAAATATGTCTGTCCCTCTACAAGTGTCATGCAAAGAGCAAACTTTCAACAATTCTTCAATAACAGTAAAATCCTCCTGGATAACTTTAACAAAAATAAGAAGCTGGCAAGTGTCAGTGATGTCAGTACTTTCATCAATCGCGAGCGAAAAATATGAGCAGTTTTCAATACAAGATTTTAAACTTTGAGACAGTTGCAGACTGATGTCTTCTGTTCTTCTGGCTACAGTTTGTTTTGAAAGAGGCACAGATTCAAATTCTTTGGCTATTTTTTCTTGACCGAATGCCTTTGCCATTTGAATCGCACATTTCTTCACAAAATTTCCGTCAGTAAAGGGTTTTTTAGATTTTGCAAGCTCATAGGTAACTGTATATGATGCAATGATCGATGACTCTTTAATTTTATTGCCCTTTGTATACATACTTTGCTGTTGATTCAACTTTGTCTTCAGCTGTTCAACCAAAAGCTTCCTAGCTTCAATGCTATGTTTCTCATACATGTTTTGATGATGTGTGGCATAGTGCCGTTTTAAATTATATTCCTTCAAAACGGCTAACACTTGAACGCAAATTAAGCACTGAGGTTTACTATCCTTATTGAAGATGAACAAATAATCTAATTCCCATTCAGGTTTAAATATGCGATTTTCACAATCAACTTTTCTACGTTTTAACATGATTTAATACAAAATCTCACATCAAAGTTAAAAGTCACAGAATGTTGGTCCACTATCGAAAATAAGTCCAGTTTGACAGTTATACACAGACTTGTGTTTGACAATGAAATCAAAAGATTGTGACCAAATAAACACGTTGCAGTCATTTTATGGACAAGACAAGACGATGGGATCAAAGGGAATGAAGGCAAACAGTGAAACATTTTGAATGTAACTTCAAAGACA
Organism: Megaustenia siamemsis; assembly: GCA_032433765.1. Classification (NCBI taxonomy): domain Eukaryota; kingdom Metazoa; phylum Mollusca; class Gastropoda; order Stylommatophora; family Ariophantidae; genus Megaustenia; species Megaustenia siamemsis. The sequence continues at coordinate 2,175,924 of JAVIAB010000025.1, read as the reverse complement.
GAATTAGAGCTACGAAGTCCCTCACCCCTGTCCCTCCCAACCTCATTAACCCCTTACCGCGAAATGAAAGAGCCACCACAAGTCCAGACGACAAATGTTGAGCCAAAGATCTGACGCTATCACCGCACTGACAATAAAGCAACTTTGCGGTACCAACTCGAAGCAAAGACTTTGAATATTGTCGGCACCATTAGTTGTGCAGTGTGTGTGTGTGTGTGTGTTATTTGAAATTATGTTGCCAATCTAGCTGTTGCGAGAAATTGACAGAGATTTTCAAATTGTGTATTCTTGAACGATAGAAGAGTTAACTCCGACACGGATTAAAACCAGGAGAAATCCGCTATTAGGGGTAAAAAATGAAGTAAGTCCGTGGAGCTTCGCGGGCCAAGAAAACTAGGCTGGCGGGCCGGATCCGGCCCGCGATTTGGCCACCCCTGATATAGATTGAGAGAAAACTAAACACTTTTGAAGACAAATGCCTAAGAAACATACTCTCGTGTACAAAGGAATGAATTCAAGACTAATATAGATATAAGAGAAATGGCCATGCAACCAATGATCTCATCTACAAAGGAATGAATTCAAGACTAATATAGAGATTAGAGAAATGGCCATACAACCAACGATCTCATCTACAAAGGAATGAAATCAAGACTAATATAGAGATAAGAGAAATGGCCATACAACCAACGATCTCATCTACAAGTAGGAAGAGAAGATGGACATATCAGACATGTGCTAAGATAAAAGATTTCAAAACAGGCTACTCTATAAGAAACATCAGGATATAGCACATGTTGATGGCCTAGAGACACTTACAAAAGAACACTTTAAAAAAAAAGAAGCAAAGTTGGCAGACTCATTAGACATGATTGAACAAAAGAATAGAGATGTGGACAAAAAACACAACAAGCCTTAAGTGATGTCTAGCGCAACAGGAAGGATCAGGATCAAGAGTAAAAAACACAATATCTTGTAGAATGGAGCCTACAACGAACACAATGTGAAGATTAACAGATAAAGGTACTGAGGTCTTGACCATGGCCTGAGAGCACACCTAGATAAGATAGGACTCAGTGATATAACAACATGTGGAGCATCTAAACCCTAGAGCCCATTCTACAGGACTGCCTCAACATGCCAGGAACACAAACATGGCCCACAGAAACAACCCTGCATGACAATCTTTAGACAAGCGGTGAAGACCTCAAAGGCACTGTCCTGTTCATGCCGGTCTAAATGCATAGCTGTAGCTGAACAAGAAGATCATTAGCAAAAAGAGAAGAAAGTCTTATGTGCCAGAGGGCATTAAGTAAGGGCAGAGGTACATTGATTATTCTGTGCTGGTTTTATCTGAAGTCAATCTCTTTGCTAAAAAGGACGGTCTAATACTGTGAGCAACATCCTTGGTGATGCTTTGCTGTACAATGTCCAAACATGAGAAGCCTACTTTACCCTGGGTCAGTTCTGGTTTTTCATGCAGAACCTGACCTTCACTCTCCCCACGATTGTGCTCATGGTCTGGTTCAAGAGCGATGAATGACGGCATGGGGTCTGACTCAAGGGCGATGAATGACGGCATGGGGTCTGACTCAAGGGCGATGAATGGCGGCTGTGTCTTCAAAGCTGCTGTTGAAGTAGGAGCACACATTGATGTTCCTGGCTTGAGTGTCTGACCAGTGCTCAACATTTTCAAATCAACTTGTGGCCTTTTTTTGTGTTTTCTTGATCTGAAAATATGAATATTGATTATATTGACATCATGCTATATAAAGCTACAGACAAATATCAGGATTACATTGGTTAAGACTGAAGACAAATAATAATAGATCAATATTATTATGGAGTGAAACTACCAAGATGATAGATCAGCGAATCATTTCAGGGATAGCTATGATTAGCTTTCTAGATAGCTAAGTTTGCTGTGTGCTCTAGCGTTTAGTTTCTCACGGCAAAGTGCTGTGCTGAGGATTACGGGTTCGATTCTACTTCGGACCATCTATTGTTCTTTGTTTTGTTTCCTGTTGTTGATTGTTTGTGACTTCTTTTCCAAGTGCTGTCAACACAGCTCTTCCCCTGAAATGATTCACAGATTTATTACCTCAGAAGTGTCCCTCCATGAAAATATTCATTTGTTATTATTTCTCTCTACCCCTGAAATGATTCACAGATTTATTACCTCAGAAGTGTCCCTCCATGAAAATATTCATTTGTTATTATTTCTCTCTTCCCCTGAAATGATTCACAGATTTATTACCTCAGAAGTGTCCCTCCATGAAAATATTCATTTGTTATTATTTCTCTCTACCCCTGAAATGATTCGCTGATTTATTACCTCAGAAGTGTCCCTCCATGAAAATATTCATTTGTTATTATTTCTCTCTACCCCTGAAATGATTCACAGATTTATTACCTCAGAAGTGTCCCTCCATGAAAATATTCATTTGTTATTATTTCTCTCTACCCCTGAAATGATTCGCTGATTTATTACCTCAGAAGTGTCCCTCCATGAAAATATTCATTTGTTATTATTTCTCTCTACCCCTGAAATGATTCGCTGATTTATTACCTCAGAAGTGTCCCTCCATGAAAATATTCATTTGTTATTATTTCTCTCTACCCCTGAAATGATTCGCTGATTTATTACCTCAGAAGTGTCCCTCCATGAAAATATTCATTTGTTATTATTTCTCTCTACCCCTGAAATGATTCGCTGATTTATTACCTCAGAAGTGTCCCTCCATGAAAATATTCATTTGTTATTATTTCTCTCTACCCCTGAAATGATTCGCTGATTTATTACCTCAGAAGTGTCCCTCCATGAAAATATTCATTTGTTATTATTTCTCTCTTCCCCTGAAATGATTCGCTGATTTATTACCTCAGAAGTGTCCCTCCATGAAAATATTCATTTGTTATTATTTCTCTCTACCCCTGAAATGATTCGCTGATTTATTACCTCAGAAGTGTCCCTCCATGAAAATATTCATTTGTTATTATTTCTCTCTTCCCTGAAATGATTCGCTGATTTATTACCTCAGAAGTGTCCCTCCATGAAAATATTCATTTGTTATTATTTCTCTCTTCCCCTGAAATGATTCGCAGATTTATTACCTCAGAAGTGTCCCTCCATGAAAATATTCATTTGTTATTATTTCTCTCTACCCCTGAAATGATTCGCTGATTTATTACCTCAGAAGTGTCCCTCCATGAAAATATTCATTTGTTATTATTTCTCTCTACCCCTGAAATGATTCGCTGATTTATTACCTCAGAAGTGTCCCTCCATGAAAATATTCATTTGTTATTATTTCTCTCTACCCCTGAAATGATTCGCAGATTTATTACCTCAGAAGTGTCCCTCCATGAAAATATTCATTTGTTATTATTTCTCTCTACCCCTGAAATGATTCGCTGATTTATTACCTCAGAAGTGTCCCTCCATGAAAATATTCATTTGTTATTATTTCTCTCTTCCCCTGAAATGATTCGCTGATTTATTACCTCAGAAGTGTCCCTCCATGAAAATATTCATTTGTTATTATTTCTCTCTTCCCCTGAAATGATTCGCTGATTTATTACCTCAGAAGTGTCCCTCCATGAAAATATTCATTTGTTATTATTTCTCTCTACCCCTGAAATGATTCGCTGATTTATTACCTCAGAAGTGTCCCTCCATGAAAATATTCATTTGTTATTATTTCTCTCTTCCCCTGAAATGATTCGCTGATTTATTACCTCAGAAGTGTCCCTCCATGAAAATATTCATTTGTTATTATTTCTCTCTACCCCTGAAATGATTCGCTGATTTATTACCTCAGAAGTGTCCCTCCATGAAAATATTCATTTGTTATTATTTCTCTCTACCCCTGAAATGATTCGCTGATTTATTACCTCAGAAGTGTCCCTCCATGAAAATATTCATTTGTTATTATTTCTCTCTACCCCTGAAATGATTCGCTGATTTATTACCTCAGAAGTGTCCCTCCATGAAAATATTCATTTGTTATTATTTCTCTCTACCCCTGAAATGATTCGCTGATTTATTACCTCAGAAGTGTCCCTCCATGAAAATATTCATTTGTTATTATTTCTCTCTACCCCTGAAATGATTCGCTGATTTATTACCTCAGAAGTGTCCCTCCATGAAAATATTCATTTGTTATTATTTCTCTCTACCCCTGAAATGATTCGCTGATTTATTACCTCAGAAGTGTCCCTCCATGAAAATATTCATTTGTTATTATTTCTCTCTACCCCTGAAATGATTCGCTGATTTTTTACCTCAGAAGTGTCCCTCCATGAAAATATTCATTTGTTATTATTTCTCTCTTCCCCTGAAATGATTCACAGATTTATTACCTCAGAAGTGTCCCTCCATGAAAATATTCATTTGTTATTATTTCTCTCTTCCCCTGAAATGATTCACAGATTTATTACCTCAGAAGTGTCCCTCCATGAAAATATTCATTTGTTATTATTTCTCTCTACCCCTGAAATGATTCGCAGATTTATTACCTCAGAAGTGTCCCTCCATGAAAATATTCATTTGTTATTATTTCTCTCTTCCCCTGAAATGATTCGCAGATTTATTACCTCAGAAGTGTCCCTCCATGAAAATATTCATTTGTTATTATTTCTCTCTTCCCCTGAAATGATTCGCAGATTTATTACCTCAGAAGTGTCCCTCCATGAAAATATTCATTTGTTATTATTTCTCTCTACCCCTGAAATGATTCGCTGATTTATTACCTCAGAAGTGTCCCTCCATGAAAATATTCATTTGTTATTATTTCTCTCTACCCCTGAAATGATTCGCTGATTTATTACCTCAGAAGTGTCCCTCCATGAAAATATTCATTTGTTATTATTTCTCTCTACCCCTGAAATGATTCGCTGATTTATTACCTCAGAAGTGTCCCTCCATGAAAATATTCATTTGTTATTATTTCTCTCTTCCCCTGAAATGATTCACAGATTTATTACCTCAGAAGTGTCCCTCCATGAAAATATTCATTTGTTATTATTTCTCTCTACCCCTGAAATGATTCGCTGATTTATTACCTCAGAAGTGTCCCTCCATGAAAATATTCATTTGTTATTATTTCTCTCTTCCCCTGAAATGATTCGCTGATTTATTACCTCAGAAGTGTCCCTCCATGAAAATATTCATTTGTTATTATTTCTCTCTACCCCTGAAGTAGCAAGGGACTCATAGCTCACCATGTGCATCAGGATCAGCAACAACAAATAGCTGATCAAGACCTTCCTTCATCAGCAATGCAAAACTCACGCATTTTTGCAGATAGCTCTACAGTGAACAGTGCAGAAAGACTGGAGATATTGGCTGTTGGATCAACAATGAACATTTTCTTCTATGTGTTCACAGATATTGTGGGTTAAGATCTATGTGTTCACAGATATTGTGGGTTAAGTCTAGAAATATATTAAGATAAAGTCTAGAAATATATTAAGATAAAGTCTAGAAATATATTAAGATCAAGTCTAGAAATATATTAAGATCAAGTCTAGAAATATATTAAGATCAAGTCTAGAAATATATTGTTAAATAACATTCAGAAATATATAATCACCATAGTCTAAGAAAAATATAATCAAGATAAAGTTTAAAAGAATCTCATTAAAAAATAGCATGTGAAATGAGATGCATAAGAAATAACAAAACAGAGAGGGAGAGAGTCAAATTATGAAACTGCAAAAAAGAAAAACAAGAGCGACACTTCTAATAATTTTTAAAACAAGAGCGACACTTCTAATCATTTTTAAAACAAGAGCGACACTTCTAATCATTTTTAAAACAAGAGCGACACTTCTAATCATTTTTAAAACAAGAGCAACACTTCTAATCATTTTTAAAACAAGAGCAACAATTGTAATCATTTTTAAAACAAGGGCGACAATTGTAATCATTTTTATCTTCTTCTTTTTTCTATAACCCTGGGGATCATGTGGGGCAGACTTTATCTACTTTCCTCATTTCTTTCTCTATCTTCTATCGTTCTTTGAGACTCTACAAAGTCAAGGCCTGTCCATTCTTTGATGTTCTCTTCTCATCTTTTTCTTTGCCATACTCTCCTTCTAGTCTCTTTCAGAATGGTCTTTGCTAGACCAGACAGCCAAGATATGTGGCCAAACCATTTAGCTTTTATATTCTTTACAAAAGTCAAGAGATCATCATGGACTCTGATTGCTTGCTACATCTTCTTGTGACATATTTTATTTGTGACATGATCGCAGTAAAGAGATTCTAAAATCTTACATCTCATCTCCCCTGAGATGAATAGTGTGTGCCAGACTTGGGGCGCCATGCCAAGGAACTATGCTGCTGCCTTACAAGATGATATAAGGTGTAACTATAACTAACAACTTTGACGATATGCAGCCAAGAATAAGAAGTAGACCCAACACTTATTCACAAACACTTTACCAATGCCAGACCTGGACTATAGACTCGAGAACAAAAAGAAAAATAACCACTACAGAGATGAAACATGTTAGACGAATGACAGGAAACAGTCTGAGAGATAAGATCAGAAATGAAGAACTGAGAAAAAAAGATAGGAATAATTTCCACCATAGAATACATAAAGAAATAACAGATAAAATGGTTTGGCCACGTAATAAGGCAGGAAGATAAAGAAACACAACAAGACTTTAATTAAATGTCGCGATAACACCAGACTCAAGGGTTAACCACAAAAACAATGAATTAATGGAATATTAGAAACATTAGGAAACATAACAGCAGGAGATGCCAAACAGAAGAGTAAAAGATGAATTAATGGAATATTAGAAACATTAGGAAACATAACAGCAGGAGATGCCAAACAGAAGAGCAAAAGATGAATTAATGGAATATTAGAAACATTAGGAAACATAACAGCAGGAGATGCCAAACAGAAGAGCAAAAGATGGATTAATGGAATATTAGAAACATTAGGAAACATAACAGCAGGAGATGCCAACAGAAGAGCAAAAGATGGATTGATGGAATATTAGAAACACTAGGAAACATAACAACAGGAGAGGCCAACAGAAGAGGCCAACAGAAGAGCAAAAGATGGATTAATGGAATATTAGAAACATTAGGAAACATAACAGCAGGAGATGCCAAACAGAAGAGCAAAAGATGAATTAATGGAATATTAGAAACATTAGGAAACATAACAGCAGGAGATGCCAAACAGAAGAGCAAAAGATGAATTAATGGAATATTAGAAACATTAGGAAACATAACAGCAGGAGATGCCAAACAGAAGAACAAAAGATGGATTAATGGAATATTAGAAACATTAAAAACATAACAGCAGGAGATGCAAACAGAAGAACAAAAGATGGATTAATGGAATATTAGAAACATTAGGAAACATAACAGCAGGAGATGCCAAACAGAAGAGCAAAGGATGGATTGATGGAATATTAGAAACATTAGGAAACATAACAGCAGGAGATGCCAACAGAAGAACAAAAGATGGATTAATGGAATATTAGAAACATTAGGAAACATAACAGCAGGAGATGCCAACAGAAGAGCAAAAGATGGATTGATGGAATATTAGAAACATTAGGAAACATAACAGCAGGAGATGCCAACAGAAGAGCAAAAGATGGATTGATGGAATATTAGAAACACTAGGAAACATAACAACAGGAGAGGCCAACAGAAGAGCAAAAGATGGATTGATGGAATATTAGAAACATTAAAAAAAACATAACAGCAGGAGATGCCAACAGAAGAACAAAAGATGGATTGATGGAATATTAGAAACATTAGGAAACATAACAGCAGGAGAGGCCAAGAGAAGAGTAAAAGTGGATAGATGGAATATTAGAAACACCAGGAAATACTGTTAACATAGAAAGCGATATTGCACTAAATAATGGACACCCAGGTGTGTCCATAGTGGATGCAGTTAAAATATATATTAGCAGACATGTAGGTGGGCGCAGGATCAAAATTAAGACACAGGTGTAAATAAATATATATTAGCAGACATGTAGGTGGGTAAAATACCCAGCATTTAAAAAGACTCACTCAGACCCCCACAAAAAAGAGTAACAGCGAGCAGAAACACAAACATTAGAGTTTGGCAGAGAAAGGTAGAGATAAGCACAGATTAGAGTTTAGCAGAGAAAGGTAGAGATAAGCACAGATTAGAGTTTAGCAGAGAAAGGTAGAGATAAGCACAGATTAGAGTTTAGCAGAGAGAGGTAGACATAAGCACAGATTAGAGTTTAGCAGAGAAAGGTAGACATAAGCACAGATTAGAGTTTAGCAGAGAAAGGTAGAGATAAGCACATATTAGAGTTTAGCAGAGAAAGGTAGAGATAAGCACATATTAGAGTTTAGCAGAGAAAGGTAGAGATAAGCACAGATTAGAGTTTAGCAGAAAAAGGTAGAGATAAGCACAGATTAGAGTTTAGCAGAGAAAGGTAGAGATAAGCACAGATTAGAGTTTAGCAGAGAAAGGTAGAGATAAGCACAGATTAGAGTTTAGCAGAGAGAGGTAGACATAAGCACAGATTAGAGTTTAGCAGAGAAAGGTAGACATAAGCACAGATTAGAGTTTAGCAGAGAAAGGTAGAGATAAGCACAGATAGCAGAGAAAGGTAGACATAAGCATAGATTAGTGTTTAGTAGAGAAAAGTAGAGATAAGCACATATTAGAGTTTAGCAGAGAAAGGTAGAGATAAGCACAGATTAGAGTTTAGCAGAAAAAGGTAGAGATAAGCACAGATTAGAGTTTAGCAAAGAAAGGTAGAGATAAGCACAGATTAGAGTTTAGCAGAGAAAGGTAGAGATAAGCACAGATTAGAGTTTAGCAGAGAAAGGTAGAGATAATCACAGATTAGAGTTTAGCAGAGAAAGGTAGAGATAAGCACAGATTTAGCGATAACGAGCAATAATTAGCAGAGAAAGGTAGAGATAAGCACAGATTATCGATAACGAGCAATAATTAGCAGAGAAAGGTAGAGATAAGCACAGATTAGTGATAACGAGCAATAATTAGTAGAGAAAGGTAGAGATAAGCACAGATTAGCGATAACAAGCAATAATTAGCAGAGAAAGGTAGAGATAAGCACAGATTATCGATAACGAGCAATAATTAGCAGAGAAAGGTAGAGATAAGCACAGATTATCGATAACGAGCAATAATTAGCAGAGAAAGTAGCGATAACGAGCAATAATTAGCAGAGAACAATTCGTAATGTAACGATTACTAGTAGGTGAGAAGTTAATGTAGTCAGTCCACAACAGGACTAGTGTTTAGACATCTAGAAATGTGTTTATTGTGTTCTGTGATTAACTAATTCCAGGATTATGTGAGTCCACTGGTTATCTAGACCGCCCGATAGTTTAGTCACAATATTACTGACTGTACCTAATGACATGATAATACAACTTACGACTATAGGAATGTAATAATAATACATAAATAAATATATGTTGTTCGTGTTATGGAACACCTGATAAGTTTGTTTGACTGTCACAAATAGATGTTATTGGAATGTGTTAAAGACAGACGAATGACCTATATGAAGTACAAAGATGCACGGCACAAGAGACATTACATTATATTTTAAAGTCCAAATACATGGCAATCCAGTCTTCGGTTCAACGTAATTCAACAAGCATCAAATAAAAGCACCACATATCTTTACAACATAACAGCAGGAGAGGACAAAAGATGGATTGATGGAATATTAGAAACACTAGGAAACAAAACAACAGCAGAGGCCAACAAAAAAAGCAAAAGATCACAAACTATATCTCCCCTCGAGGCTAAAAGGCAATGGAGGAAGGAAAGAAGAAGAAGAATTTACAAACAACAAATGAACAACAAAACAGGTACAGTGATTCTTCTTGTGGTGGTAGTCCTCCCATCTCTCTCCTGCCCATCCTGTGAAGCATGGTACACGTTCCAGCTCTTGAGCAAACCCTGTCATGGCAAATGATGGACACACATGGGAATGGATCTTTTTACACTGTCAAATAAAAACACAAATTGCACTGTAGAAGGAACAAAGCACATCACAGAATTAAAATAATCATTGCATATGTTGTTTTGTGCTACATCAAACAGCAGTCTATTTGTCATCTGTGTTAGCCTCACAACTGCTTTTCTTTATCACCAGTCCTTAGACATCAAGTGAGTGTAGATTGCTATAATTAACAGTGAGTGATATTGCATCTTTTAGCCAAAAACATTTGTCTTCAGCATGGCATTCTTGTGTAGCAGGTTGTTTCCTTCTGTGATCCCTCATCGGTAATTTCCTAGTTTGATCAGATATAGTATTTCAGTTTGGAAGAGTGATGTCCCCTAAAATATGTCTGCCAAAATACAGTGGTTCTACGCATTCTTGGCGTTGGGGTCATTACGCCGATTGGTAATCAACCGCACAATTCCCTTCGATCAGAAGATCATAATTAGGCCGAGTGGCGTCGTTTTTGTCACGCGTTATAATATATTTATAAATATTTAACACTAAAGCTAAACCTAACCCCTGGACCCAACGCCCAATCAACAGATACTCCGAAATGAATACATGCCAGCGTAATGACCCAACGCCAAGAATGCGTAGAACCACTGTATTTTGGCAGACATATTTTAGGGGACATCACTCTTCCAAACTGAAAGACTATATCTGATCAAACTAGGAAATTACCCCCTCATCTTTGACAGACTGGTTAGTCTGGAGCTGGGGTGCAATCGGATCTTCATCGCCTGTTGCCATGTTTCTGGCACAAACCATCAGCTATGAGTTGCTGATCCCTCTCTTGACAGACTGGTTAGTCTGGAGCAATGCTGGGGGTGCAATCGGATCTTCATTGCTTGTTGCCATGTTTCTGGCACAAACCATCAGCTATGATATTGCTGATCCCTCTCTTGACAGACTGGTTAGTCTGGAGCAATGCTGGGGGTGCAATCAGATCTTCATAGCTTGTTGCCATGTTTCTGGCACAAACCATCAGCTATGAGTTGCTGATCCCTCTCTTGACAGACTGGTTAGTCTGGAGCAATGCTGGGGGTGCAATCGGATCTTCATCGCTTGTTGCCATGTTTCTGGCACAAACCATCAGCTATGAGTTGCTGATCCCTCTCTTGACAGACTGGTTAGTCTGGAGCAATGCTGGGGGTGCAATCAGATCTTCATCGCTTGTTGCCATGTTTCTGGCACAAACCATCAGCTATGAGTTGCTGATACCTCTCTTGACAGACTGGTTAGTCTGGAGCAATGCTGGGGGTGCAATTGGATCTTCATCGCTTGTTGCCATGTTTCTGGCACAAACTATCAGCTATGATATTGCTGATCCCTTTCAGCTCAGGTACTAGAGTGGGTGCTTTGACTCTTGGCTGCATATTATTTCTTATTTGATGGAAATATGGGGCCTCTACGGTAACAGATCTGGAAGTTGTTAGCAATTCACAGCTGATGGCTTATGCCAGGATCGGTGAACCAGCCAGACCTTACCCCAGCTCTTCATGGTGCCTCTAGCAATACACTAAACAGACTAGTCTGGCCAAGTGAAATAAAGGGTGAGAGCAACCCAGTAATCAAAAATGTCATGTCAAAGACTGATGCGTTGGGATGAAAGGTGTAAATATCACAGTTTTTACAGCAAACAGCAGCAACACATCGTATTTACGACCACTTTATGTCTTTTTGAGGACGGATGATAAAGAGGCTTATCTGGCATGAGGATCGATGAACCAGAACTATTCAGGACATCAACATTTTTAAAGCCATCGACTGGACACAAGCTTTTCTCTTGTATTATTTATTAATGCTTGACTTGGGATTGTTATTATTTTATTGTATAAAACAGCCAGCAGATATCTGGCATCTGTGTTGTCACTACAAGCTTTTTGTTAAATGAACTTCCTGCCTAGCTCCAATCTAAGTCACAAGTTTTACATGCACAAAGACACACAAATAATAAAATAGAAACAAAAAGGAAAGTTGGAAAGGAAAAAGGAAAACAGGGTTGATATTTCTGACCGCACTATTCACCAACTCATCATAATAAATAAGAGATCAGTGAGAAGAATACTAAACATAAGAGATCAGTGAGAAGAATACTAAACATAAGAGATCAAACATAAGATATTAAACATAAGAGATCAAACATAAGATATTAAACATAAGAGATCAAACATAAGATATTAAACATAAGAGATCAAATATAAGATATTAAACATAACAATAAAAGACACAACATAGAATGTCAGTAAAACAGTTGGCATGACATGGACTATATACCTTCTACTTCTTCAGTATTCAAGTCAATTGATTATATGAGCTTGACTCTTTCTCCTGTATCACGGTGGAGGGGCTAGAACAACATTATGATACAAGATGAGCTACTCACATGGTTGCACCCCTTATATTACGTGTGTCCAGATTTTTCCTCAAAACTTGTGCTCGTGCTGACCCACTCTTCCATTGGCAGGCTTGACCTTGGTTTGGTACAGGAGGTATCCCTCTCGTAGGCTGGATGTAGGCTTCCCTATATAAACTATAGATGTTCTTCAGCGTTCTCCCATATATACTTATCTTCATTGTCTACCATTAAAACGATGTTACGTGAGCTCAGATCACAGATATGCTGTGTTGCTGGTTTACAGCATAGTCACAATATTTGAACCTTCCGGACTTGAATCCATTTTCAGCACAGCATTTTTGAGTATCAGGTTGTCTTCCCTCTTCATTCTCAGCTTGTCTGGCCAGACATTTCCCACAGCAAGTGAATCAGGGCCTGGATCAGGTCTGTTGTTTGCCGATTCGAACACAAATATACGATCAGTCTCAGAGCACATAAAATCCTGGTGCTGTAGGGGTGTCCAACAAGAGGTTTGAACACAGGTAATACAGCCACTAGCGGACAGCATGCCTAGAATGAATAAATACTCACAACAAATGGGGGAGAGGCAGACCAAGCAACAAGAGGTTTGAACAGGTAATACAGCCACTAGCGGACAGCATGCCTAGAATGAATAAATACTCACAACAAATGGGGGAGAGGCAGACCAAGCAACAAGAGGTTTGAACAGGTAATACAGCCACTAGCGGACAGCATGCCTAGAATGAATAAATACTCACAACAAATGGGGGAGAGGCAGACCAAGCAACAAGAGGTTTGAACACAGGTAATACAGCCACTAGCGGACAGCATGCCTAGAATGAATAAATACTCACAACAAATGGGGGAGAGGCAGACCAAGACAACTACCAATTAAATAACAAACATGAGACAATGAGCTCCTCCTTGCAGCAGACAATACAGAGCATTGGACCCAAACATTCCATCTTTGCCTGATGACAACACAGACAGGGGGGAAGCACTATCTAATAATGTGGATAAGTTTCATTCAATCAAATTATCTATAGATTATTGATCACAAATTGGGGTTGGCTGATCTAGGGATCAGACATTGGACCTGGTCAAAAAGGTCCCAGGTTGGAATCCAACCACAAGCTGTGGGAATTGTTCACTTTGAATTTGTGGCTTTACATTCCCTGGCACACCAAACTCTTGGCAGTTGGAAATAAGAGTAGGGTCAACATTGATAGGGAAACAATCTACCTGTATGGTAAGGAATGCTTGAGTATATGTAGAATATCTCCCTGTATGGTAAGGAATGCTTGAGTATATGTAGAATATCTCCCTGTATGGTAAGGAATGCTTGAGTACATGTAGAATATCTCCCTGTATGGTAAGGAATGTTTGAGTATATGTAGAATATATCCCTGTATGGTAAGGAATGCTTGAGTATATGTAGAATGTCTACCTGTATGGTAGGGAATGTTTGAGTATATGTAGAATATCTATCTGTATGGTAAGGAATGCTTGAGTACATGTAGAATATCTCCCTGTATGGTAAGGAATGCTTGAGTATATGTAGAATATCTCCCTGTATGGTAAGGAATGCTTGAGTATATGTAGAGTATCTCCCTGTATGGTAAGGAATGCTTGAGTATATGTAGAATATCTCCCTGTATGGTAAGGAATGCTTGAGTATATGTAGAGTATCTCCCTGTATGGTAAGGAATGCTTGAGTATATGTAGAGTATCTCCATGTATGGTAAGGAATGCTTGAGTATATGTAGAATATCTCCCTGTATGGTAAGGAATGCTTGAGTATATGTAGAATATCTCCCTGTATGGTAAGGAATGCTTGAGTAAATGTAGAATATCTCCCTGTATGGTAAGGAATGCTTGAGTATATGTAGAATATCTCCCTGTATGGTAAGGAATGCTTGAGTATATGTAGAATATCTCCCTGTATGGTAAGGAATGCTTGAGTATATGTAGAATATCTCCCTGTATGGTAAGGAATGCTTGAGTATATGTAGAATATCTCCCTGTATGGTAAGGAATGCTTGAGTATATGTAGAATATCTCCCTGTATGGTAAGGAATGTTTGAGTATATGTAGAATATATCCCTGTATGGTAAGGAATGCTTGAGTATATGTAGAATATCTCCCTGTATGGTAAGGAATGCTTGAGTATATGTAGAATATCTCCCTGTATGGTAAGGAATGTTTGAGTATATGTAGAATATCTCCCTGTATGGTAAGGAATGTTTGAGTATATGTAGAATATCTCCTTGTATGGTAAGGAATGCTTGAGTATATGTAGAATATCTCCCTGTATGGTAAGGAATGTTTGAGTATATGTAGAATATCTCCCTGTATGGTAAGGAATGTTTGAGTATATGTAGAATATCTCCCTGTATGGTAAGGAATGTTTGAGTATATGTAGAATATCTCCCTGTATGGTAAGGAATGTTTGAGTATATGTAGAATATCTCCCTGTATGGTAAGGAATGCTTGAGTATATGTAGAATATCTCCCTGTATGGTAAGGAATGTTTGAGTATATGTAGAATATCTCCCTGTATGGTAAGGAATGTTTGAGTATATGTAGAATATCTCCCTGTATGGTAAGGAATGCTTGAGTATATGTAGAATATCTCCCTGTATGGTAAGGAATGTTTGAGTATATGTAGAATATCTCCCTGTATGGTAAGGAATGCTTGAGTATATGTAGAATATCTCCCTGTATGGTAAGGAATGCTTGAGTATATGTAGAATATCTCCCTGTATGGTAAGGAATGCTTGAGTATATGTAGAATATCTCCCTGTATGGTAAGGAATGCTTGAGTATATGTAGAATATCTCCCTGTATGGTAAGGAATGCTTGAGTACATGTAGAATATCTCCCTGTATGGTAAGGAATGCTTGAGTATATGTAGAATATCTCCCTGTATGGTAAGGAATGCTTGAGTATATGTAGAGTATCTCCCTGTATGGTAAGGAATGCTTGAGTATATGTAGAATATCTCCCTGTATGGTAAGGAATGCTTGAGTATATGTAGAGTATCTCCCTGTATGGTAAGGAATGCTTGAGTATATGTAGAGTATCTCCATGTATGGTAAGGAATGCTTGAGTATATGTAGAATATCTCCCTGTATGGTAAGGAATGCTTGAGTATATGTAGAATATCTCCCTGTATGGTAAGGAATGCTTGAGTATATGTAGAATATCTCCCTGTATGGTAAGGAATGCTTGAGTATATGTAGAATATCTCCCTGTATGGTAAGGAATGCTTGAGTATATGTAGAATATCTCCCTGTATGGTAAGGAATGCTTGAGTATATGTAGAATATCTCCCTGTATGGTAAGGAATGCTTGAGTATATGTAGAATATCTCCCTGTATGGTAAGGAATGTTTGAGTATATGTAGAATATCTCCCTGTATGGTAAGGAATGTTTGAGTATATGTAGAATATCTCCTTGTATGGTAAGGAATGCTTGAGTATATGTAGAATATCTCCCTGTATGGTAAGGAATGTTTGAGTATATGTAGAATATCTCCCTGTATGGTAAGGAATGTTTGAGTATATGTAGAATATCTCCCTGTATGGTAAGGAATGTTTGAGTATATGTAGAATATCTCCCTGTATGGTAAGGAATGCTTGAGTATATGTAGAATATCTCCCTGTATGGTAAGGAATGTTTGAGTATATGTAGAATATCTCCCTGTATGGTAAGGAATGTTTGAGTATATGTACAATATCTCCCTGTATGGTAAGGAATGCTTGAGTATATGTAGAATATCTCCCTGTATGGTAAGGAATGTTTGAGTATATGTAGAATATCTCCCTGTATGGTAAGGAATGCTTGAGTATATGTAGAATATCTCCCTGTATGGTAAGGAATGCTTGAGTATATGTAGAATATCTCCCTGTATGGTAAGGAATGCTTGAGTATATGTAGAATATCTCCCTGTATGGTAAGGAATGCTTGAGTATATGTAGAATATCTCCCTGTATGGTAAGGAATGCTTGAGTACATGTAGAATATCTCCCTGTATGGTAAGGAATGCTTGAGTATATGTAGAATATCTCCCTGTATGGTAAGGAATGCTTGAGTACATGTAGAATATCTCCCTGTATGGTAAGGAATGCTTGAGTATATGTACAATATCTCCCTGTATGGTAAGGAATGCTTGAGTATATGTACAATATCTCCCTGTATGGTAAGGAATGCTTGAGTATATGTACAATATCTCCCTGTATGGTAAGGAATGCTTGAGTATATGTAGAATATCTCCCTGTATGGTAAGGAATGCTTGAGTACATGTAGAATATCTCCCTGTATGGTAAGGAATGCTTGAGTATATGTAGAATATCTCCCTGTATGGTAAGGAATGTTTGAGTATATGACAGCTGACATCAAAAATAGGAACAATTATATCCACACAAAATTCAGTCCCTCAAGATTTTGTTACAGATATTGAGCTGGCATTTGTCAACAATAACAAATGACAACAACAACATTGATCAATACATGAAGTTTACAAAGTGCGGTACTAACTTTTTCCCCAAGAGTGCAAAATCCGTTTCGGAAATCTTTGCAGACGGGAGCATCTGGGTTGACCCTGACATGAAGGTAAGGGCAGCTCTCCCTAAAACAAATTCCTCGCAGGAAGAACAAGCAAACTGGCATTTTGTTCAGTGAAGCTTTGTGGGAGAATGGACATCTATTTGTATCACATTTGCCCCGCAGAAATCTGAATGAAAGAACAAATTATGAGAATTATGACATTAGCTTTCAATAACATGATATTAATATGAGATTATATAAATGTATTTATAAATAATAATGTACTTGTCTTGTTGTTTCCTTCAACCATCGTATGTTAAAGTTTGTCGTATGAGCGCCAGACTAAAACGTCAAATATTGTTATTTTGACTATACAGCAATCTTCTTCTGAAAGTTAATGGAATTGCTAGAACATAGCTAGAAGGGAATGTGGTTTCAGTATCCAGATTTTGTAAAACCTTTTTGATCTTGATCCTTCCAGTGCAGCAAGATACTCACATAGGGTTTTTTAGAATCCATCTCTGTTCTTGGTGAGATCTTCAATCTTATCTAAAGGGTCTATACCTGCCAACTTTGCTTCTCTTATAAGTGTTCTTTTTAGTGTCTCTCTAGGTCTTCCTCTTTTTCTGTATCCTGATGTTTCCAACAGAAGAGCCTGTTTTGGAATTCTCTTGTTGTTTCTTCTAAACACATGTTCATCTACTTTGCCTAATGGTAGATGAGATCATTAGTTGCATGACCATTACTCTTATCTCTATATTAGTCTTCAATTCATTCCATTGTAGATGAGATCATTGGTTGCATGACCATTTCTCTTATCTCTATATTAGTCTTGAATTCATTCCATTGTAGATGAGATCGTTGGTTGCATGGCCATTTCTCTTATCTCTATATTAGTCTTGAATTCATTCCATTGTAGATGAGATCGTTGGTTGCATGGCCATTTCTCTTATCTCTATATTAGTCTTGAATTCATTCCATTGTAGATGAGATCGTTGGTTGCATGGCCATTTCTCTTATCTCTATATTAGTCTTGAATTCATTCCATTGTAGATGAGATCGCTGGTTGCATGGCCATTTCTCTTATCTCTATATTAGTCTTGAATTCATTCCATTGTAGATGAGATCATTGGTTGCATGGCCATTTCTCTTATCTCTATATTAGTCTTGAATTCATTCCATTGTAGATGAGATCGTTGCTTGCATGGCCATTTCTCTTATCTCTATATTAGTCTTGAATTCATTCCATTGTAGATGAGATCGTTGGTTGCATGACCATTTCTCTTATCTCTATATTAGTCTTGAATTCATTCCATTGTAGATGAGATCGTTGGTTTAATGGCCATTTCTCTTATCTCTATATTAGTCTTGAATTCATTCCATGGTAGATGAGATCATTGGTTGCATGACCATTTCTCTTATCTCTATATTAGTCTTGAATTCATTCCATTGTAGATGAGATCGTTGGTTGCATGGCCATTTCTCTTATCTCTATATTAGTCTTGAATTCATTCCATTGTAGATGAGATCGTTGGTTTAATGGCCATTTCTCTTATCTCTATATTAGTCTTGAATTCATTCCATGGTAGATGAGATCATTGGTTGCATGACCATTTCTCTTATCTCTATATTAGTCTTGAATTCATTCCATTGTAGATGAGATCGTTGGTTGCATGGCCATTTCTCTTATCTCTATATTAGTCTTTAATTCATTCCATTGTACACAGAGTATACTTCTTAGACATTTGTCTTCAAAATGTTTAGCTTTCTGTTAATCTCTTTTCTTGTTTTCCAGCTTTCACAAGCGTAGATAAAGCAGTAGCTTGGGATATAGCCAGAGATATAAAGCTGACACACACACACAGCAACATAGGCCCTGTACCCATTTATCCCCAGCTAGATCAATCAAAGGCAGTGCAACCCTTACACATAAACATTAACTTCAAACTCTTCTACCAACATATGTGCTAACAAAAATAAAACAAACTTCTGCCCTCACCTTCTGCATACTGTGACTTTTTCAGGGTCATGGACATAAGGGCACTTATCTCCCCTGTGGCACTTGCCAAAGCGACTGAAGAAGATGCAATGTGGTGTCTCTTTTTTGATTTGTTGTTTTTCTTGTACCTGGCCGCTGTGATGACCTTACTTCTGAGTATTGCTCGACTAACAAACAAGAAAGACCATTTGTAACCACATCTTGACCACATAAACAAAAAGGTACAGAGCATTAACAACAAATAACCCAGCACAAAAATTAAACACTTTTGTTTTAAAGTTTTGTCAAAGAAAATGATCCTACATTATGATACCGCTGTCAAAATTACCACCTCAAAATACCCAAATTCTTGATATTTGACGGTTTGCCGCGTGCAAACATTCAACTCCTTCCTACCATCATCATGTACCATACTGGTTGGCGTGGGCGATCATGTCCTTCCACAATCTTCTATATACAGTGCATTGTATGTTTTCCATGCCATGACACCAAGCTATCCAGTATTTTCTCTCTTTGTCGTCCGCAATCTCTCTTTCCTTTTATTTTGCCAGCTGTAACCAAGTATTCCAACTTTCCTCTTCTCATGATGTGCCCGAAAAATGTTGTTTGTTTTTTTTCTGATGTTTTTTAGGAGTTCCCTTTCTGTGTCTCCTTCCTATAGGCTCCCTAATTACTACTTCAGGTGAGCCCTGAGTGTTGGATTTGTTTCATTTGATGTTGAATCAGTCACAAACGTCTACACAGTCAAAAGTTCTACGCTACTGTATAAAAAGAGCTCTTTTTTAAAAATTTCGCTACATTTTTCAAGAAATGTGTTTTCTCATGATGGGGGAAACTTCCTTGGCTGTTGGTGAGACATCAAACAAACCTTTGGACAGCCAGTGAACAACACTTGGAGGCAGTCAAACATAAGGCTGGATTGACGGACTGATGGTCGCCGTGTCAATAGACAACATAGCACCTCCAGTAGCCATGACAATTGGGGGGGTGGGGTGGGGGTGATTTGGTTGGTTTAGACTTTCAGGCCATAAACCTAACATAACCCAGGAAATAATGACAGCATTCCATTCCTATCTCTCTGCTTGGGTAAACACACAACTGTGTAGCAAAAGTTGTAAATGTAACAATAAAGTGGTAATATTTTTAACGAAGATATCGTAAAAACATGACTCACCAAATTAGAATTAATGTTACTTAACAAAATAGATATATTCTTTCATTCTGGCATTCAACTGATGACTAGTAAAGGACTGAATAGTCCGCTTCATTATCTGCAAGTAGACATGATGTGGTTTGCAGATAGGCTGTGATTTGTTAGCCTTTTTCGACATCCAACTTCAGCACAATATTTGTGAGTACCGAGTTGCCTGTGATTCCTAACTTGCTTGACCAGACAGGATAGTGTGAGAAACTTAATGATCACAAGTGAGAACAAACAAGTGGAAGAAGTTAGAATCACACAGACAGAACTAAATGTTTCTTTCACTTTGTCTTCAGAATCAGTGATGTTTGTACATGTAAAAAGTAAGTAAAGTACCCCCGTCACGCCAAGTGGCGTATAGGGAATATGGTGTTTGTGGCCATAAATTTTAAAGACCTTCGGCACATGATTTTTAGGGTAATGTGGTTGGTATTACACCCGTGCCACTTCACTTTCCCAGAAAAAAATCAGGTACCCATTAAGGGCTGGGTGAACCCAGAAGTCGTCGGTTGGGATCGAACCCTTCCCTTGTCCTTTGTAGTCCAGTTCACTAACCACTGAGCTATTGCGGCTCCCTATGTTTGTACATGAGATATTTCTAAACATGTTCAACAAACCATGACATTCCCTATGGCCAGGTAAGCCATCATTTGTCTGATGCAAGTCATATTCACCAGTCGCTGAATGAACTATGCATTCCTCTCTTGATCTAGAAAATAATGCCGGAGGTGTTTTATTTCCTATGATTCTATGACTTACAGAAGTTAACACATACACAAATGAACTGTAGATGTAGCATTAAACTAAAGCTTACTTGGCAATGTTGGCAACATTCACATCTAAATAGGATGCACTGTTCTTCCTGGCACTAGCTGGCACACCATGGCCAGGTGCTGTTTAAACAAGAATGTTTATAAATTGAAACAAACAATTCACAAATAAACAAACCTTTAACACAAGAACAAACATTTCACAAATAAACAAACCTTTAACACAAGAACAAACATTTCACAAATAAACAAACCTTTAACACAAGAATAAACATTTCACAAATAAACAAACCTTTAACACAAGAACAAACATTTCACAAATAAACAAACCTTTAACACAAGAATAAACATTTCACAAATAAACAAACTTTTAACACAAGAATAAACATTTCACAAATAAACAAAGCTTTAACACAAGAATAAACATTTCACAAATAAACAAAGCTTTAACACAAGAATAAACATTTCACAAATAAACAAAGCTTTAACACAAGAATAAACATTTCACAAATAAACAAACCTTTAACACAAGAATAAACATTTCACAAATAAACAAAGCTTTAACACAAGAATAAACATTTCACAAATAAACAAACCTTTAACACAAGAATAAACATTTCACAAATAAACAAAGCTTTAACACAAGAATAAACATTTCACAAATAAACAAACCTTTAACACAAGAATAAACATTTCACAAATAAACAAACCTTTAACACAAGAATAAACATTTCACAAATAAACAAACCTGTAACACAAGAATAAACATTTCACAAATAAACAAACTTTTAACACAAGAACAAACATTTCACAAATAAACAAACTTTTAACACAAGAATAAACATTTCACAAATAAACAAACCTTTAACACAAGAATAAACATTTCACAAATAAACAAACTTTTAACACAAGAATAAACATTTCACAAATAAACAAACCTTTAACACAAGAATAAACATTTCACAAATAAACAAACCTTTAACACAAGAATAAACATTTCACAAATAAACAAACCTTTAACACAAGAATAAACATTTCACAAATAAACAAACCTGTAACACAAGAATAAACATTTCACAAATAAACAAACTTTTAACACAAGAACAAACATTTAACAAATAAACAAACTTTTAACACAAGAATAAACATTTCACAAATAAACAAAGCTTTAACACAAGAATAAACATTTCACAAAGGAAGTAACAACAGAGTTAATACTCTTTGCCTCTAAATCTATAGATCAACAGGTTAAAAATAACCATTATGTTTATCATTCATGTAAGGTGACCAGACTTTACAGTAAGGTGACCAGACTTTACAGTAAGGTGACCAGACTTTACAGTAAGGTGACCAGACTTTACAGTAAGGTGACCAGACGTCTAAGATTTGTTGTAATCTAATCTGGGACATCAATTTGTCCTGAAAGTATGTTATTTGCTTGAACATTAAAAAGAATCATTTATTTGATCTCAATAATCATTATAACAATAGTATCCTAATGAGTTGTCTGAAACGGGAAAAAAAATCAAAAGGGAAAATGAAGAAACATGTTTTAACATTAAAATCTCTACTTTATTTTCACCAATGGAAAAGGTCAAATCTAATCTCTCTGTCCTGTAGTGGGGTCTAGAAAATATGGTCACTTTAGAGATAAACTATCGTTGAAATCTTCAGTCTTTAAAGATTGTAGCTTATGCCCGTGTTGCTAACATGGTCAGGGGAGAAGGGAATAGAGCCACTGTCATCTGCCACACATGTCATAGGTGGTGACTAAGGAGGTTGGAGTCATGGGAGACGAGAATAGAGCCACTGTCATCTGCCACGCATGTCATAAGTGGTGACTAAGGAGGTTGGAGTCATGGGAGAAGAGAATAGAGCCACTGTCATCTGCCACGCATGTCATAAGTGGTGACTAAGGAGGTTGGAGTCATGGGAGAAGAGAATAGAACCACTGTCATCTGCCACGCATGTCATAAGTGGTGACTAAGGAGGTTGGAGTCATGGGAGAAGAGAATAGAGCCACTGTCACCTGCCACGCATGTCATAAGTGGTGACTAAGGAGGTTGGAGTCATGGGAGAAGAGAATAGAGCCACTGTCACCTGCCACGCATATCATAAGTGGTGACTAAGGAGGTTGGAGTCATGGGAGAAGAGAATAGAGCCACTGTCATCTGCCACGCATGTCATAAGTGGTGACTAAGGAGGTTGGAGTCATGGGAGAAGAGAATAGAGCCACTGTCATCTGCCATGCATGTCATAAGTGGTGACTAAGGAGGTTGGAGTCATGGGAGAAGAGAATAGAGCCACTGTCACCTGCCACGCATGTCATAAGTGGTGACTAAGGAGGTTGGAGTCATGGGAGAAGAGAATAGAGCCACTGTCATCTGCCACGCATGTCATAAGTGGTGACTAAGGAGGTTGGAGTCATGGAAGAAGAGAATAGAACCACTGTCATCTGCCACACGTCATAAGTGGTGACTAAGGAGGTTGGAGTCATGGGAGAAGAGAATAGAACCTCTGTCACCTGCCATGCATGTCATAAGTGGTGACTAAGGAGGTTGGAGTCATGGGAGAAGAGAATAGAACCACTGTCATCTGCCACACATCATAAGTGGTGACTAAGGAGGTTGGAGTCATGGGAGAAGAGAATAGAACCTCTGTCACCTGCCATGCATGTCATAAGTGGTGACTAAGGAGGTTGGAGTCAAGGTGGGAGAAGAGAGTAGAGCCACTGTCATCTGCCATGCATGTCATAAGTGGTGACTAAGGAGGTTGGAGTCATGGGAGAAGAGAGTAGAACCACTGTCATCTGCCACTCATGTCATAGGTGGTGACTAAGGAGGTTGGAGTCAAGGTCTTCGTCTGCACTATGTAATTTGTATATATGACCTGAAGCCATCTTCAGTGCTTTTGCTGTTGTGTGGTTGGCATGCTTCATACTGGTGAAGGTCTGAGCACTATAGAGTTGTCCATTGAGCAAAGAAGATGATTTATCGAGCAAACTAAACTGTAGTTCAAATCAAGAACAGATTACTCAGATCAAACAACTGCATTATTCGTTTAATTATTCTTATGAGGTCTCAATGTTATTGTGAGCCCCAGGGCATCAGTTATGACATCACTTTCTTGTACACACGGGTGATAACACAGAACCGGGTTTTAGGTTTAGCCAAAGTTCTCTAGTTTTTAATCCAACTCTCAAACATTCACTTTCAAAATGAAAATGTTTGGGGAAATAACCCATCCCTGCTTGAAACAAGAGGAGACACACAAGGGTAGCCTGAACCACAGACAAAACACCAAAGTTAAGACCTGAACGCCACTGTAAGAAATGCCTCATGTAAACCCGATGAAGTAGATATGGTAGGTTGACAGGCACATAGTATCAAGCATTCTCCGATGGTATATGTAAGAACAGTGATTGCCTAGGCTTGATCCACATAAATAGGGCAGCAGCACCATGTCTCCATGACCACTTCATAGATGTCAGTTTGGTTGGTTGGTCGTGTTCGCCCGATGACTAAAGTATTCTAGAGTATCGTAGTAGACTAGAATATTCCACTTCATCATCCGCCCTTACAAGGACGTTAAGTGGACGTGTCTGCGTTGTGTTGTAGTTTGCAGTATAACTGTTATATTTGCACCTTTCAGCCCAACACATCCGACTTCAGCACGACATTTTTGAGTACCGGGTTGTCTTCCCTCTTCGATCCCTGCTCGCTTGGCCAGACTAGACAGGTTAGTCTGTTACTGGAGGCACCACGGAGAGTTGGAGCAGGGTCTGGATGGTTTTGGTTCACCGATCCTGGCGCAAGCCATCAGCTGTGGGTCGCTGACAACTTCCAACTCTGGTGCTGGGAGGCACGCCTTTGCCTCCAGATGTCAGTTTGATGGAGCATGAAAAAAATATCAGGAAGGAACAAAGCTCAGCTCTCTGCCAATAAAGACAAAACAACCAACACCCATGTGCTCAGCAAATATAGAACAACCAACATTCATGTGTCCAGCTCTCTCCCAGCAAATATGGAACAACCAACATTCATATGTCCAGTTCTCTCCCAGCAAATATAGAACAACCAACATTCATGTGTCCAGCTCTCTCCCAGCAAATATAGAACAACCAACATTCATGTGTCCAACTCTCTCCCAGCAAATATAGAACAACCAACACCCATATGCTCAGCAAATATAGAACAACCAACACCCATATAGTCAGCTCTCTCCCAGCAAATATAGAACAACCAACATTCATATGTCCAGCTCTCTCCCAGCAAATATAGAACAACCAACACCCATATGGTCAGCTCTCTCCCAGCAAATATAGAACAACCAACACTCATATGGTCAGCTCTCTCCCAGCAAATATAGAACAACCAACACCCATATGCTCAGCAAATATAGAACAACCATAATTTATTTGTCCAGCTCTCTCCCAGCAAATATAGAACAACCAACACTTATATGGTCAGCAAACATAGAACAACCAATAACCATATGCTCAGCAAATATAGAACAACCAACATTCATATGTCCAGCTCTCTCCCAGCAAATATAGAACAACCAACACTCATATGGTCAGCCCTCTCCCAGCAAATATAGAACAACCAACATTCATATATCCAGCTCTCTCCCAGCAAATATAGAACAACCAACATTCATGGTCAGCTCTCTCCCAGCAAATATAGAACAACCAACATTCATATATCCAGCTCTCTCCCAGCAAATATAGAACAACCAACACTCATATGGTCAGCTCTCTTCCAGCAAATATAGAACAAGCACTATTAATATGTCCAGCTCTGATTATAAATGCCCACATGTAGCAGGAGATTTTATGCCACATTTGGACTCACTGCCCACCATGCCCTAAAGTGATGTGCAACAACATAAGAAGTTGCTGTCGTCATCATTGCCAAAATGTGTAGCTGTTACCTACCACCTAGGACATATCATGGAAGTTTGTACCCAGGCAGACTGTCAACAGAGAAAGAGCTTCACAAAATCAAAACATGAAATACATACACTTAAGAGCTGCTGCAGATCTGCCATTCAGGACAGTCCTTCTCGCAGTATGACTGGAAGATCTCCTAGCTTTGGTGAGCTTACATCTGGAAGACTTGTACATGATTCCATCAATCTTGACTAGGTTGGTTTTTGTGTCTCCAACTTTTGATGTTCTATTATAGATGTTGGGTACAGCTGTCAGCCACGGATACCTGAACAACTGGAACCTGTTGGGGATATATAAAGTCAAACATAATACAAATTTCAGGACAACAGATATAGTTTCAAGTAACAAAAAAGTCAAGGTTTCCTCCACGGCGAATGCAGTATATGCTGTTAGTGACCATATTTTTCTATGACCGTGGCACATTTTTGGGTGATGTGGTCGGTGTCACACCAGACCACCTTTAGTTCCCAGAAAAATCTCTGCTACCTGTTTTTGGAGGCTGGGTGAACCTTGGAGCCTTGCCCGCCTGAAAGAAGCTCTACCACTTTTTGGGATCTTCTGATCAGAAGTGATTGCACTCATCACTGAGGCTCCACCACAGCTTAAAACTACATGACAAAAAAGGTATATAACAGAATGAGCCAGACTCAGGAACACCGTGTGAAGGGTGGCCAGTGACTAAATAGAATAAAATAACTTTATTGTTGCTCTTGTAGACACAAGGGACCACTAAGTGACTTAACTCTCATTGACATTTAGATATGAAGATAAAGAAACTCAGAGAAAAATTAACATAAATTAAATAAGAAGATAAAGAAACACCAGAGAAAAAACAAAGTCTGAAAGAAAACATCAATAGCATGTTGAAGTGAACTCACCTTGAATGCTGGTATTTCTTGTTGAGCATCAGCTGTAGCTTGTGTCGCAGTTGCTGCCAAGCTCCATTCTCTGCTTGGACGTTAGGTCTTGACCATTTGAATCTTGAGTTTTGTGCTTCCAGTGAGATAAAGAGAAGATTTATTTACAACACACACACACACATACATATTTATAGAAAGAGAAAATCTAGAAATGAACCAAAATGATATAAACACCAAAGCTTAACTGAAATCATTATCTGTCCTTACCTATGAATGTGGAAGATCAATTAAAATAAATTGAGAACAAATTTGCTACATTCTTCTTTTTAGCATTCACCCATGAACTGGGCGTGGGTGCATCATTTCACTAGTTGACAGCAAAACCACAATATCTGCATCTTTTGGCCCATGGGTGATTAGATTTTCCTGAACAATTTGTTGCCTGGACAACGGCCATTTTTGGTCTGCCCTTTTAGACTTTTAACTGCCATGGGTTCTTTAATGTGCTCATGGGACCTCATGTTTTGTGAGAGAGCTAGACAACTGTTCTTACTACCCAGAGACCATGGAAGGGTACAACCATGAAGAAACCAATGATTCCATTTGTGTGTAGATTCCTAATGCCTGAGGTGGAGATTGAATCCAGGAATTTGTTGCCCAGTGGCTGATGTCTTACCTCTATACCAGGAAGTCCAGTGATGCACTCAACAAGAAATGTCTACGGACAATGCTTGTATGCAAGTACTGAAGACTTGCATAGAAATAACAGACACAACCAACATTATCATTGCTAGTGAGAATGAGAAGGTGGAGTCATGTGATGAGAAGGTAGGTTTGTCTGTCATGTGATGAGAAGGTAGGTTTGTCTGTCATGTGATGAGAAGGTAGGTTTGTCTGTCATGTGATGAGAAGGTAGGTTTGTCTGTCATGTGATGAGAAGGTAGGTTTGTCTGTCATGTGATGAAGGGGTAGGTTTGCCTGTCATGTGATGAAGGGGTAGGTTTGTCTGTCATGTGATGAGAAGGTAGGTTTGCCTGTCATGTGATGAGAAGGTAGGTTTGTCTGTCATGTGATGAGAAGGTAGGTTTGTCTGTCATGTGATGAGAAGGTAGGTTTGCCTGTCATGTGATGAGAAGGTAGGTTTGTCTGTCATGTGATGAAGGGGTAGGTTTGTCTGTCATGTGATGAAGGGGTAGGTTTGTCTGTCATGTGATGAGAAGGTAGGTTTGCCTGTCATGTGATGAGAAGGTAGGTTTGTCTGTCATGTGATGAGAAGGTAGGTTTGTCTGTCATGTAATGAGAAGGTAGGTTTGTCTGTCATATGATGAGAAGGTGGGTGAGTTTGAATGTTCGTTTTAGTGTCTGCCTCTTTTTCTTTTACCCTCTAGTTCCCATTTGAGGGCCAGCTTTTGAGATTCTTTTGTTGTCCCTACTCATCACACGACCAACATATGACCTGACCACCTTCTTCTCTTGATTATAGATGATATTTTTGGATGTTTTGTTGTTTCTCTTATTTCTGCCCTAGTTTTGAACTTAGGCAACTAAAAAGAAAAGTAAAATGCAAAGACGGAGAAAGAAGTGTATTATTGCTTCTCTGTCTCAGCTATCAGTAAATGGTTGTTATCTGATTACATATCATGCTGTTATTTTGGCAGTGTGCTCCGTTAGTTAACAAATAGTACACTTTGTATGTATCACGTTCCATAGTTACTATTGATTGATGTTAATCTCACACTTTTGACAACATCTGGCAGCTCAGATCAGACAACTAGAAGAGGTAATTAAAAACAAAATAAGAATAAGGATGTTGACTGCAACAATGACTCACCAAATCACAGGACAGTCAAGGCAAAGAACTAATGTTGATTGAAATATGTGAATTATAAACAAACATCAAAGATCACTTTGTGCAGTAACAAAAACATGAATAAGTTTTTTTGACATAATTGAAACTTTGTTGTGTTCTTTCAACATCATTTACACTTTCGACAACATACTCTCTTTGATTCATATCACGACATGATAGGACAGCATTGATACACAAGTGGATGATGGATCAATTCTACATCAAGTAACTCTGTCCAAACCAACAAAATAACTTTGGAGCTAACAATTGTTTGAACAAGCCTTTCAGCAACCACTTACATGCAACTGAGGTTTCTAATTGCAGCAGACTTGTAGTTTTCCAGCTGAATTTGGAAACAGACCCTTGGGTTCTTGAAGTCCTTCTCTCTGAAGACTGGATGATGTTGGCATTGCTGATCCAGCAGTGTTTTATCCCTTGTCTAGGGCTGGCTTTCAGCTTATTAAAGTTATACTTTATATTTCGTCTCTCTAAAAGTGAACACACATTTTGAACTCCTTCACTTGCTGATTTGTCAAGAGAAATGTTACTTCTTTTAACTCTTTTGTCTATCTTCAACTTGCTCCTGACCAATGGGGTTTGAGTATTTCTGGAAGTCTTAAACGATTGGTTATAAATTGGACGCCTGTCAATTTTATGTTTCTTAGTTTGCACACTGTAAATATTATCTGCAGGCTTCTTAACAATTAATGTATGAGTGGTTAAATTGTGAAATGTCAGTCCTTGGTCTAGTTTATGTTGATTGTATGGACTGAAACTTCTATGGTATCCTTGTTCATAGACTGTAGCGGACTTCTTGGACTGTGCCTGGCTGTTATATAACAGAGGCGATGTAAGAGATGCTGAGGTGGGTGACAGTCTCTTCAACTTGTATTTGCTTACAAGTTTTGCTGCCGTTTGGATTTTCAAATTGGGACCACGGAGGCTTAATTTGCTGGCTTGTGATGATCTCCTTACAGATGTAGCTGCCTTAGTTGGTGGAGTGGATGATGGATATTTGTGAAGATTTTTGGCATCTACATGTGATGGAAGTGAAATTGTGGAATGAAAGTTGGTTGATGAAGTCTTCGCTATGTTAGCAGGTGAGGACAAAGTATTTTTAACCAGTTTATACTTGCTCAAAGCTGTTGTTGATCTTGTTTTTTCTGAATGTGTGCCAAGATTTATATGAGTACCTGAGTGTGGAGAATTTGAAATGCTTTGAATTCCAGGAATGTATTTATGAGGATCATTGTTTACAGAATAGTTGTTAGCAAATGTTTGAGAAGGCACGGGTTGGAATATTCTTTGTGGATTTTCTGCTGTTGATGTCTCAACTGGGGCTGTTTTTGAAGGCAATAAAACAGATCTCTTATCAGGGGATATTTTAACCGACTGTAGAACTTGTGAAGATCTGTCAAATACTGAAGTAACAGATCCAGCAGTTGTCTCTTGTGCTGGTGTGACCCTTAAGTAATTGTGGGGAACAATTCTTGGCTGAGTGGACACACAAGTTGAATTAGGAACATATACTGCTACGGCTGTATGGTTAGACATGGTCCCTTTATAGTCAGAATGCACTTTCTTCAAATCTGAAGAGCTGCAAGTTGGTGTTATTGTGCCTGAACTGATTCTATTTTTAGAAAAAGATGACCATGAGTACAGCATGGAGCTGTTACTATTTTTAGCCATCGTGGGAAAAGTGTTACATTTGGTAACGATGGATTGATTACCTTTAGAAGTAACAGAAGATTGATAGCTCAAAGTAACTTTAGATGATTGCTGCTTGTTAGATACAACCTCTTTGGTTTTGATCAGTTTCCCAACAGCTACTGATGCTGGCCATGTCTTAGCTGACTGTCTCAAATCAAGGCTGCTTGCATGCACAAGGTTATTATTTGAACAAGAGCTTCCTGGGTTAACTTGGTCTGAAATATGTTTATTTTGATTCCATTGTCTGGAGACTGTACCAGATTTGGGTTTGGATGTCTTTGCTGAGTCTATCTGCTTCTGCTTGAACTCGATGTCATTGAGCATGTAACGAAGCTTCAGTTTCAGAAATTCCAACTCTTCCTCGCAGGCTTGCCTGGTAGTTAACAACTTGGATGTGGATGATGTGTGTGAGTGTTGCATAGCTCCTTCTATTGGTGTCACCAGCTGAGAGTTTGGTTTCCCTGTAAACAAAAATTCACATCAGAATTGAATTTGTGATTATTATTTAACTATAATCTATTTATCTGTCATTGAACTAATGATTATTATTTAACTATGATCTATTTATCTGTCATTGAACCTGTGATTATTATTTAACTATAATCTATTTACCTGTCATTGAACCTGTGATTATTATTTAACTATAATCTATTTACCTGTCATTGAACCTGTGATTATTATTTAACTATAATCTATTTACCTGTCATTGAACCAGTGATTATTATTTAACTATAATCTATTTATCTGTCATTGAACCAGTGATTATTATTTAACTATAATCTATTTATCTGTCTGTTTATTGTTCGTCTGAGCTGGTTGGAACAAGGGCCAGAAATTCTAGACTGTCCATGTCCAATGATCTTTATTATCAAAGGTCAGACCTCGCACACGACCTACATTGTATCTTGCCATTCGTACCATTCTGGGCAAGCTTCATAACCTTGGCAATGAAAGCTTGATGCTCCTTGTTCTTGCTTCTCACATCTGTGTTATTTTTTTTTTTAGTGTTTTTTGAGGTCATACTCCTTTACCCTAATCTAAGCACTAAGACTTGCTCATTGTGCAATGTCCTGTCAACTAAACTACAATAAAAACATGTCAAAGTTGAATATAATGTAACGCTTCAGAATACATTGTAGCCATACAACATTTACTGCTATTAGGTATCCACTTATCTTTTTTAATGGAAAGATTGATACAAACAAAAATGACAAAACAAGGGCAGATTATATAAAAAAAAGGTCACCTTTAGGAAGAATGACTTTGCGATGAGAATGACCATCATTAGCATTAAGTTGTGCCTTGGGAAGAACTACTCTCTGGTCTAGACTTGATGAAACCTTTCCACATTTGCATGACCTAGTCCAGAGAAGTTTCTGCTGAAGATCATTCAAATTATTTCTTTCCGACAATCTGTTATGCTCATCTTCTTGGAACGGACTAATATGTATTTCAGTACTCGTTAAAGTCTGTTTATCACTGTTCACAGTGCACTTTGTAGGTGGCAGCACAGTGCGCTGTGGTGACTTACAATCAGTCATTTTGTAGATAATATGAGCTCAGCTGGATTTACCTATTATAGTAGATCTAATGTTAAATGAAGGTTTTCAAACTGTGCCAGTATAGTTTTACATTTGTATTATTAATATTATTCATAACTATAGGCCGCGGTGCACACGGCTAGCAGGGAAAAACGGATTAACATGCAAAATTCAGTTCGTAGTCTCTAGGGACTTCGCCAGAGGTGAAGGCTGGTGAACGCAAAAAAAAAAAAAAATGGTAACTCAGCTGTCAGCGGTTATCTAATGTAATCTAGAAATAGGTTTTTTGATAACTTAATCTCCGTAAAACTGGAACAAATCAGGTTTTCTCAAGGTCAAGGGACTTCCAGTTTTAGTGGTAGTCACCACAACATTCAAAAGCCCCATATGAAAGTTGAAGAATCTTACAAGTCTTTCAGAAAGTGTTGTGTTACTATTTATACATCAATCTGAAGGTTGAGAAATCCTATAGATCATGGAGCTTTCCACTTATAATTAGACGAAGAGTTTCTCCAGTTATAGTAGCCATTGTTACCTATTATAAGTAAGTTTTTATTTACACATTTGATGTCATTTCCATATTGAAATCACAAATATCTAGCAAACCAATAGGAATATTTTGATTTTTTTTTTTTTGCACTTCTCCAAAAATGTGTGAAATTTGACGTGATTTGAATAAGTCGAAGTTTTAGGTACATCATACTACTATTTCAAAGTTGAAAACTGGAATCTGATAATGGCAGTTGACAGCCTCTTGGATGGTTTTGTGACAACACGAATGAATAGTGTCAACATTATAGCTAATAATTTGTGGTTAACAAAAAATATATTCATATTTTGTTTTATTGCACAATTTTTCATAAATCTGTGAAATATCAATGTGATCTTAACTGGCAAGATCAAGATTGTAAAACAAATGTAGAGGTACTCAAAATAACAATATGGTTTTGTTTTTCTGACATCAAATATAATTCCTCCATATTCAAACTGTTATCATTATGAATAAATAATTTGCTTAATAAACAAATTAGCTATGTTTAGACAACTCATACAAATAACTCACAAATAGATCACTTTTAGATAACTGATGTACAGACATGATTGAGATATCATGATTGTTTTACTTCTGTCACATCCTATATCTTGTATCTCTAGCATTATCATTGTCATTTTTTTTTTTAATTTGAAAATTGTTACCAATTGAAATTGTATGAAGAAAGTACCTACTTGAAAGCACATAGAATCTATGAGTCTAGTTAAGATAGTCTCTATGATAGACTATCGCTTAACTATCTTTATATTTAAAATTGTGGTGACAAAAATATTTGTTGAAAATATTAACAAAGAACCTAGTCAGCAGGTAGAAAACATTTAAACTTGTCTGATTTAGTCAGGTTTGAACAGATAGATTAATCAGATCATCATACCTTCCTTGTGGGCAGGCACACCAAAATATCATCAATTCCCATTCTAATTTGTATTACAAAGCCAAACCAGGTAACTAGTAGTACTACTATTTTGAAGAAATGTTTCAATAACCTATAGTTAAAAGTTAACACTGTTAAACTAAGATCTGTTCAGTTATTAATTAAACATCAATTTTCCTTAGAAACCACACTGGTTTTTTTTTAATGTCAATATTAATTATAATTGAAGATTGAAGCAAATATTTTGAATAAATGAATTAATCCGAGCTACAAAATGTTGTTACCTCACTGGAGAGTCATTTGATTTGCTATCTCTTTCACTTTCAACACTTTCAGTTTCATATCGGAGCGAATTGTAGTTTGTAGATAATAATTATGTAAACAATTGAATATAATGATTATAATCTGAACATAAAATGATGACAATAGTCACAATATAAATATAGCATAAATGAGATAAATAAACACGTATTTAGTTCCGCTTATTTAGAAGAAACACATCAAAATAATTTAATTTAATGTATAATTAATTAATTATTAAGTATTGAAATTGAAATAATTGCAAATAAAATAAAGTAAAATAATTTCCGATTTATTTATAAAATAAAAAATAATAATATAATAAATGTTATTTGAGATATAATTTTTAATGTCATTACAATAAATTACATTAATATCTACATTCGTTATTTTGTAATAAATAATTTATGAATTATAA
The DNA here is from genome assembly GCA_032433765.1 of Megaustenia siamemsis. Classification (NCBI taxonomy): domain Eukaryota; kingdom Metazoa; phylum Mollusca; class Gastropoda; order Stylommatophora; family Ariophantidae; genus Megaustenia; species Megaustenia siamemsis. Next base: position 2,141,983 of record JAVIAB010000025.1, on the reverse strand, counting down.
TAATAATAAAATTAACAAATATTTTTTAAACATTATAATTATATTCATAATTACATAATTATTATGATTCATTATGATTATTGATTATTAAATTACAACTTTCAATTTCAAACCGTCTAACTAAATAATATATTTAGTAAGTAAAAAAAAAAAACATGTGACAGATGAGGATTCTCGAATTGTTATTGATCACAACTAATAAATTAACACAATTCTTTAGGCAATAAAATATGTCATAAATATGTTTAAAATCTAATTATAATCATAATAATGTCAGGAACCATCATCGCTTCGCATGTCTCCATTGTCTAACGACAAACAAAGATGGTGGTTTTGTACTTCCGGTTCCGTTGGTTTGTTCTCAAACTCATAGTACACTGAGGCGAGGGGCAACAACAGCAGGCACCAGCTACCTCTCCGACCGAGAGCGACTCGCCCAGAACAGAGACGTGTGGCGAGACACAATGCTGGTCCTGTGCAAGGTCTGACAGTTGAAAGGTCGTCTGACACAAGAGTCTAGAATGTCTGCTCTCAATGCTATCGTCGGTTCGAAAGGACAATATAGATAGATCATCATCCTCTAGTGCTGTCTCCGCATCGAAGGTTATCTTCATTCTTGCTTCGAGGGTTACACCCGCATGTGATTTCCTTGTCTGTACTCTGGGTCTACATATGTGTAGGTATGTTGGCACCCATCTATATGAGTCATGATCTCTCTTTACAAACGTATAATCCTTATCAACACGTACTCCCACCAATCCTCCTCTTTCATTCTATATTCTAGTACTGCCATACTTTTTGAAAAGCCACATGACTGTCACCCTCCTCCCCCTTCAGCCATCCACATAATGTTCTCCTGGACCATATTAGACAAGTTTCACGTTAATTTAACCATATACGGTCGGTTGCGTTCGTCCGGTATTCTAGAGTATCGAGGTAGACTAGAATATTCCTCTTCACCGTCCGCCCTTACAAGGACGTATAACCATATATTAAAGCTGACATATTGTTTATACATTGTCTCAAATCAAAGTGTGAATGCGACCTTCAACCGTCTTGACTTGATCTGTGCTTTACGTCACATTGGTGCTGTTCATGACCGTTGTTGGAATTCCTTGACGCAAGTTATTTACATGTTACTCATTAATGTGAAATGTTTCGTCAGCCGCAGTTTTATCTCTTTAAGGAATTTGCACCGTTTTCTGTTCGTCGTAGGCTACATTCACTAGAGTAATCAAGAATCTAAAGGGCGCGTCATTGCTGTGAGTGCGACATTGCTATGTGTGCTACGTCATCGTTATGGCTCATCGTATATCCCTAGACCGGCCTTACGCTAATCTGACGGTCTGTTGTTTGATGTGCGACGGGGATAATCTGACGACTAAAGTGTGTTTATATGTTCGGAATTGGAGTCAACAACGATGGCCTAACATCATCAAGCGCTATACATTTTTTTTTTTTAATATGACGATCATCATTTTCCGGAGGACGTGAACTTCGGGGTATATGGTGGATAGAGACAAATAATAATAAATGAATATTGGAGACAAATAATAATAACAACAGAATATTGGAGACAAATAATAATAACAGAATATTATTATAGAGGGAAACTTCCGAGGCGATAATCAGCGAATCAATTCAGAGGAAGAGGTATGTTTACAGCACTCGGAAAAATTGACAAATGAACAACAGAAAAAAATATGGACCAAAGCAGGATCGAACCCGTACTCAGTGGCACAGCGCCTTGCCACGAAAAGCCAAACGCTAGGGAACACTACCATTCAGCTACAGGAACCATTGAAGGCTACGCATGAAAAGTGTTCCTTGTTGCAGTTTCCTCATATTCCCAGTCCATGGGGGATTTGTTGGTCTCGAGGCAAAACGCCGGCCTCGAGACAGAGAGGTTGTGGGTTCAAATCCCGGCTACACCGGTTGGGATTTTTATTTATGATTTCTCTGTGCGGCAACCACCCCTGGTCTCAGCAGCGAGGCCCGGCTTGAAACGTCAATTACTCAAAGACGGAATAAATATGAGTACCTCCGAAGCCGGAGTTATCTGCCTGTGCGGCGAGGGAACCCTGTGCACACGGATGCCAGGGAAAAATGGATTAACACGCAAAATTCTGTTCCTAGTCTCTAGGGACTTCCTCAGAGATGAAAGCTGGCGAACGTAACAACAGCAAATAAAAGTGTCTGGTAGTAGGAGACATTAACAGCCACTCTATCAAGATGGCTTGATATAAGGAGTCCAATGTTCGAGGTGAAGAAGTGGAAGAATGGGAAATAGACAACAACCTATTCCTTATTAACTCTAGAGAGGACACCCCCCCCCCCCCAACCTTCTACTCAAGAAAATAGAAAACAACTTCCACTCCCGATCTAGCATTTGCAACTGGAGACATATCTATCAAAATAACCAGAAAAGTGCTGAACCAACTTGGAGATAGTGACCATAGACCAGTCAAACTGTCAGTGGATCTTGCTCACAAACAGGAGTTACAAATACCTCGTCCACGCTTAACTACAAGAGAGCAGATTGGGCAAAGTTTGCAAGGCTCACTGATGCATATACTGCGCCTATCAACACCCACGAAAAGAAGGTCAATAATGTGTTAGAGCGGTTAACAAATGGAATCCTGATAGCTGCTAAAGAATCCATTCCTAGAGGAGCAAGAAGAAACTACAAGCCATACTGGAGCAAGGAAATACAAAGACTAGAAGAGGAACTGCACTCTGCCAGAGAACTAGCTGAAACATCACACAGCACAGAGAGCAACATTGCCTACAAAGCAGCCTCGGCCAAATACAGACGTGAGGTCATGATATCAACAAGACAGAGCTGGATAGACAAAACAGAGAGCCTTAATCAAGACAAAAATGGTCATAAACTATGGAAACTTGCGAAAGCTCTGAGCGACGAAAACAACTGCCGGCCTCCAATATCATTAGCACACAATCAGAACATCCTCACAGGCAAAAGGGCAGCAAATCTACTGATAGAGATTTACAAAAACATTAGTAGAATAAACATTCCAATAGACAAACAGAAAGCTGCAAGACGGGAAAACCAAGATGCAAAACACATGCCTTTAGCACCAGAAGAGCATCATACGACCATCTTTACCCCAACTGAATTAGATGTTGCCACCAAAGGATTGAAGCTCAAAAGTTCCCCTGGTAAAGATGGAATCTCCAACGAAATGCTCCTAAATCTGGGACAGAAAGCCAAGGGTCAGCTTCTAAAGACCCACTAGACCCAAGTAACTATAGACCAATTAGCCTGCTGAGCTGCCTGAATAAACTCATGGAAAGGCTGGTTAACAGAAGACTTATGTGGTATTTGGAGACAAAACAACAAATCGTACCACAACAAAGTGGCTTCCGTCAGCACAGATCAACTGAAGACCTGGTCACCTACATTGCACAGGAAATAGAGGATGCTCTACAAGAAAAGAAACACACACTGGCAGTGGGGATCGACATGGAGAAGGCTTTTGATAGGGTTTGGCGAGAGGGTTTAAAGAACAAGCTTTTTAGACTTGGTATCCAGGGTCGTTTATTTAATTGGGTCTCTCAGTACCTTCAGGATAGAACGGCCAGAGTACAAGTTCAAGGTCAACTAAGTAAGAAGGTCACTATCGAACAAGGTGTCCCACAAGGCGGAGTCTTGTCCCAACACTCTTTTTAATTTTCATAAATGACATCGTAATGAACATTCCACCCAGAATACACTCAGCAATAATCGCAGATGATCTGGCGTTATGGGCTCGCGAGGAAAGTATGTCAGTGGCTGGTTCCAGGATGCAAGATGCCCTAGGTGAACTTGAAAAATAGACGAACACCTGGTTCTTACCAATTAACGAAAAAAAAGCTACATACACAATTTTCAGCCTATCAAGAAACACACTCTCTGCAAACTTGAAGATAAAAGACCATACACTCCCTATTGACCAAAACCCAACATATCTTGGCGTCACCATGAATCGCAGAATGACTTGGAAAAATCAGATAGATAGAGCAAGAAAAAAAGCCAGAAAACGAACAAATATTATGAAGAAATTGGCAGGAACGGACTGGGGGGCTGACAGCAATATTTTGAAAAGACTATACGTAGGAAGAGTCAGATCAGTCCTAGAGTATGGAGTCACAGCCTGGGCTATGGCTTCCAAATCACACCTGATCAAAATTAACAGAACCAGACCAAGCTGCCCGTATCATCACTGGTGCTATGAAATCTACACCTATCAAAACTCTAGAAACAGTAACAGGTTTACAACCCTTAGATGACAGACGGGTCACTAAAGTATTGCAACAGGCGGAGAAATATAGAAGGCTCCTTAGCCACCCCATGCACCAAAGAATAACTGGTTTCGGATTTGTACGACTAAAGAGGAGCAACTTCGTTGCAATCGCCAATGAACTAACTACTGGAGACCCAGTACTTTACCAAACAATATCGAAACCCTTGGGCCATCTGATATGTCTCCTCATGGAAAACATAAAATACCAGAACTTAAGGAAAACATAACAGGAATCATGAAAAAAGGCACCCAATCAGACACAGAAAGAAAAAACGTAGCAGAAAAACACATACACGATACCTACCCACATGACTCTTGGTCCCACATATACACAGATGGCTCTGCTACAAATGCCACCAGAAATGGAGGGGGTGGTGTGTTCTTGACGCTGAATACGAGATCACCAAGTCAATAGCTACTGGAAAATTCTCAAACAACTTTAAAGCAGAAACTGAGGCCATCAGAGATGCTGCAACACTGGCTACTCAACACAAAAATAACATGCACAATACATTGGTGATTCTGACTGATGCATTGTCAGTACTATCCGTTCTAAAAAGCCACAAGAACAATGAACTAGATGACTTGAAAACAACCCTGGACCAACTATGCAATAACTTCCAAAGACTAGTCATTCAGTGGATACCAACACACTGTAATATACTAAAAACATCAACTTTCATTGCATTACCTAAAAAGAATGGTGCAGTTGAATGCAGTGACTTTAGAACAATAAGCCTAATGAGCCATGTTACAAAAATCTTGCTAAAAGTTATACAAGGAAGGATTCAGAATAAAATCAATACTGAATTAGATGAGCAGCAATTTGGATTTAGGAAAAATAGCGGGACAAAAGAAGCCATATTCTGCATGAGAACATTAATAGAAAAATACACAGAAGTAAACAAACCAATATATGCCTGCTTCATAGACTACACCAAAGCTTTTGATAGAGTACACCACAAACAACTTATAGAATGCCTAAAAGAGATACATCTAGATGACATGGATATACGACTAATATGCAATCTATACTGGGAGCAAACATCAATAATAAAATATAACAAAGAGTTCTCTACACCCATTGATATAAAAAGAGGAGTAAGACAAGGATGCATCCTATCACCAAGCTTGTTCAATCTATACACTGAGCAAATCTTTAAAAACATCATAGAGATGCCAGGCCTACAAATTAATGGAAAGATAATCAATAACCTAAGATATG